>JAAGAY010148053.1:19048-87093 GCA_011801015.1 Ardeotis arabs | reverse complement strand
ATGATACAGAGCCATACACTAAACCAGTATGTCACATCACAGGTTCCTTGGATATTTCTCACTGAACTTTACAACTGCTATTTCTATATAAATATCTTTTCATCTTTTTCCCCAAATTACTATTTTGATGCTGAGTTCACCTCATGAGGAACTATACCCTGTTTCCATTAAAATCAATGGAGTACTTGCAAGTGATTTAATGAGCAGTGGGATATGATCTTCTGCTCTTTTGCCTTTAGAAGGATGAGAAAAACTACAGCCTGTGACTCATAAAACTTGTAAGATATTAATTTCTATCCCATCTACTTCTGTGGAAACCAAGAAATTGCCATCTGCCTTATAAACAGAACAATCTTTGAAGCTGCATTCTTCTATTGGTAGATATTCCAAGAAGCCTGGCCTGAATGCGAGAATTCAGTTAAAATATTACTTTCAGGATGGGCGTAGCAATGACTTAGAAAAGTGATCCCCCTGAGCTACATTTAGGAACTTGAGGGGGCACAGTTATCTAACCACAGGCTCAATATAACAGAAATTAGATACAACATAAGCTGTTCAGTAAGCTGGAAATGCACTTAAAAGATGTGAATGCTTCCAAAGCCAACTATGGCAGGATGCCTAGGAACTTAGCACAGTCTCAGAAAAAGCTACTGAAAATAAAAGAATGTTATTTCCACTCAAAATGTCTCCATGATCCAGTTCTTCTACAGGTAGAGTGTTTGTTGCCATATTTTATTTTGTTACCTATCAACGTAGCAGGCAAACAGGATCATCAGTTACCTATCATCTTTTGTTAAGAAATCGTCCATTCAGAGGAACAGCCTTCAGAGAGCTGTGAATTTAATCAGTTTCACAGAGATCAGAGGAAAGCTGCTTGGCTTGTATAAATAGTTGCTATCAGAACAGATGAGATAAGACGGCACATGGAAAGGGGAGTGGGCACATAGCAAGAAACCACACCTAAGAGGACCAGATATGCTATTACGGAAGTTCTACTCTGCTGACAGGCAAAAAAACCATCTGAGACATGTCAGACAGTGCAGAAAGTCACAGATCAAACGCTGCACAAAGATGAAGGTGCCTGTTAAGCACACAGCCTACTATGATCAAAATCTAAGAAATCTTCTATAAACACACTATATTAAATTGCTGTCACGTAAAAATTAACTCAGACAGAAGCAATAGTCCAGAAACATCATCTTCATAATGCTGGGACTACGGTGGCCCTCTAGACTTTGTAGGGAAAAACAGGTCTTAGTACATTTGAAGTTCTGACAGAATATATCCCAGAATACTGAAGGGTGAAAAGCTGTATCTGCAAGCATATTCAAGACAGATATGAAGAATTTGCTCAATCACTGGGGTTTGTGAGGTTTTGACAGCATCACTGTGAAAGGAATCAGCTTTATTCACAGCAGCAGGTGACCCCAACATTACAGTTTTTATCGGATCAATGGTTGAACAGGCTCAGCAAGACCAAGCTTCCCCTACAAGTGAAAACACAAGTTTTCTGCAATGCTACACAATCTGCCTGCAGCAAATGCACCAGAAATAGAAGATCCTCACGAACATACTAAACTCAGCCATTCTACATCAACTTTTCCCATATACTAAATGTTTAAGGAAATTCAGTGTCTTTGGCTTAACGTGTAACTCTACTACTGCACTTTGGGACAATCAACAACTTGTAAAAATATAGTTTTAATTCAGCTGAAACAATTTAGCAACTAGGATCCAAATTAAGAAAACTTCAGGTCTAAAAAAAAAATAATAACCTTTTAAAGAAATATTGGAACATATTTTACCATTTCTAACAAAAGTTTCATTTTCAAGGAGTTTTTCTTGAAGAACATGCAAAAAAAGAGTTGTCAAGCTACTTGTAAAAGTAGCTTTACCTTTTAAAAAATATCTCAGTGAGTAGGACACTTACTCAGGATGTATCTGGCAGAATTTCATATTCCTCAGCAAGCTAAAGAATTTGAAGTTGTATCTTTGTCTCCTATCTGATTTTACTAATGATTGTGTCCTAGGATATTCTGGAGCAGGTTATTAGACTTCCTCTAGTTGCTTAGTTTAGTTGTGTCAACAGCTGTTTCATTTTAGACCTAGCCCAGAAAACATACAGTAGGCAACAGCCATCCATTTTAGAGAGATGGGCTACATGACCCCATAGGTCCCTCCATCTGTGGAGGCAATTATTCAACAGGCATGGAGAGAAGTTGGACAGAGGAAAAACAGCTGTGAATGGAAAATGGCATCATTATAAACACAGCAATATTCTGTACTGTCTACAAGAACGCTTAGAGAGTACAAAGGGGACTTCAAGAGGCTACCCAACAGCTGAATGCAAGCTTTGTGGCATTAACTTTTTTAAGGTTTCATAAGCTTCTATTCTTGGAATATAGAGCTGCTGAAAATTAGTGGTTGTTTCAAACTTCATTATAGAAACAAACAAAAGGAAAACTGGAAGAGGAGATAAATGCTAAAAATTTTACAGTATACAGGACCCAATCTTGCAACATTTCATTGCACCGTTTGAGACAATCATGCATAGCAAATGCAGGGAAAAGGTTATAAGCTTCTGGAAGCAAAGCAGAAAACAGCGTGTGGGCCTTTGTTCCTTATATTCTTAATTAATATAATCTTAATGTGTGGGTTTTTAATATTCACAATAAACATGACTCGCTTCACAGATAATGGCACTGATTTTCTTAAGATTTTGTGGTTTGAGAAGTAACGTGAATAACAAAAGTACAGCTAACTACCAACAGAGCTGAGATTTATTTTCATCCTTTAGCAATGTTATAGTACTATGGGAGAAATATGTTTTTAAATGTTTTAAGGAGGTTCTGTCCTTGATCATGCCTATGCACTGCCACAGGGTTATTTCTGGTAGCTTACTGTAAAGACATTAGCTTATAAAAAGTGAAGCAAATTTAAAAAGATGACTAAAATGTTTACAATCCTCACTGGAGGCAGCAAGTGCATCTTTTGATTCTAAAGCACAGCTTCATTACACCTGCTCTAGATTTGCCTTCCACACCAGTTCACTTCCAAATCATTTTTTGTATTAGTGTGGAAAAGAATGCAGAGGAAATAAAAATGTAAAAACAGCTTTTAAAAATAACATCCTATATCCCAAAATTTACAAAGAAGGAAACTGAATGAGAAAATAGAAAAATAGTTCTTATTTGCTCATTCAGAGCAAATTATTTTCTTATAAAACAGGCTGCCTGCAAGTTTTTAGGCTCATGTGAAGATGAATCAGAGACGAGGCTTGAGGGGGCATGAACACATTACCCAGATGAAACAATGAAGCTTTTAGTACCCTTTTAGCATCAGCAAGAATTTGTTTCATATGACACAGCTGCCTACTCATACATTTTCCACTGGTTAGATTCAGTCTACAGGCTGCCTTCTCAAGACTTCTGCTGCCATGGATATACACGTAGCACACAACTGATCCCTTTCTCAAAGGTCCTGCAATTAGTTTTGTAAGTTTAGTGTAAAGTATGTTGTATGTTCCCTTGACACACACAACTAAAAGCAGAAGCAGCAGGACAGTCTCCCTGCAGCTCCACCTGGTCTCGTGCAGGGCTGTGGAGAGCTGTGGGAGTGAACCCCATTCTGCACAGAATTAGGAGAAGCACTGTGGTGGCTCAGGGGCATCTTTCCCCCTCTCCCTCACCAACTTACAGCGCAGTCACTGCTGTTGAGGACACAGCCCACAGCAAATACTGTGATAGCCAATATTTAGGTAGGGTATTGGTTAGACTGAGATTTGGCAAATATTTATCTTTCTTCTGAAAATAACCACGCATTTTGTAGTTTTACACTTTTTTAGCACTGTACTTAAAAGAAATCATAGGAACATTTACATGTACGTGGATGGTTCCTTTCTAAAGGCCCCATTTTCTGCAGGTGAAATCAGACAGATGTCAAAGTGGAAATAACTGGAAACAATGGTGAATACTCAAACACCAACTTTTAAGATATCATTACAAAAGAAAGGACTGGCAGAAAAATTATGCAACCCTTTGCTCCCTTTTAAGCATTCAGAAGAGACTCAAGACTTGGCTAAAGTGGTGCATGCTTCCCTCTTCAGAGAAGTCCAGTCTTGTTACTTCCTCAAAAATCATGCTACTTGACTTAAAAATTATGGGTGTGGAGTTGGGAGGGTTCCCTAGCTTTTCTTCTTTATCTTTATGCTTCATAAGCCCACATTTTCAAACCTTTCTCCACAACTAGAAGAAGATTATTTCCTAATAATGACTCTGAGTTTGATTTTAAACTCTTTCAGGAGCTGGTGATCCAGGAAAAGCAAACTATTGCTGAGAAACTCATGACAACATTTTGAGACAGCAGCCCAACTGTATATTTTATCTAAGGAGAGTCTGCAATCACAGAGGAGCTGACATTTAGATGACTGGCCCTGTTGTCAAAAGAGAAAATTAGAAGTTGTAACTTCGGAATTTGTTAAAACAGGATCTTTGTGCCTTAAGGGGAAAAAAAGAAATCTCACATTAATATTGGCCAGCACTTTTACTAAAATATATATAATTCATTTGGAAGGAATGATACCAATTCTAAGCTTAATCTGAGATATGGACATATAAGAACAACTCAGTTTCTGATTTTACTTACTTTTAGTGAACCCCACTTTCCCTCTCAGATATCTGTATCTCAAGCTCAGACTCTGAATGTGAAACAAACTTCAGCAATTTTGTCAGCTCAAGCTCTGTCCTTGCTGTCTGGTGTCAGACAGAAACCTAACATCATTTTGCACCTGCTGACAACTGTTAATTGTGTACGAATTGAGACTACCAGACCTGGCACCAAAATCTAAATGGAATGGAAGAAAGACACAATCCTCCACGTGAACAAAAGATGTAAGAACCGGAATAATGAGCATCTGGTATCACCTTCACAGTACTAAAAATTCTCATTAAGGCAATTGTTGCCTTTCAAAATATTTGATAAGCTCATTTATGAATTATTCATATTGAAATAGGCATTTCTAATATTTTATTTGCACTAGTACTTTCTGATTCTCTAAAAAAAAAAACTGTGTGTACTATCCTACAGGTATAAAACCAGAAGCCAATCTTAAAATCCAAATATTTTTATACTTTTTATCTTCAAAAGTTGATTCTATAGTCAAAACAAACACTAAAGGTTTTGCTGTATAATAGATGAAAAGCATTACCATGTCACATGCTTGAGCTAAACATAAAATTATAGTAATCCAGCTGCAAATGCCCATTATAAAACTAGCCCAAGCCTTCTAAACAAAATATTCAGTATCTGTAAAACAAATTTTCAGCTGCTGTAAACTATTTTAGTTCTACTGACAACAGTTTGCATTAATAAAAATCCAGCTGAATAGACTGGGGCTACCTCAGTGCATGTCCTCTGAGAAAAACCCTCTTAGCTGCTTTCCCTTTTGCAATGCAAAAGCACATGCTGAGCGAGGCGGCCTTTTAGCTGACAGCAGAACGCTGAACTTTGGAAGCTGCAGCACTGGAATCGCTTCCACTTCCACAGTTCAGACCTGTTGTGAACAGCCTTTACAGCTTCTTCTTAGCTCTGTAACAACGAGAAGTCCTCTTACTTAGGTTCAGTTTGGATAGAATTATTGCAATATCTCAAATGTGAGTAAGCAAAAGTATTTAGGAATAAACATATAAATAAAATAAAAATTACAACAACAACTTACTGCGGGTCCGATTATGCCCAGATGGACACTGGGATCCTTTCTGTGCCAATCTAAAACAGAAGAGGAACATCTTTTTTACTAATTAAAGTTATTAATTTTTAAGTTAACTCTTTCTCTGAAATCAGTGTAAATAGCTGCATGAATAAAGAAGAATTAGGCAAATATTTTATTCATACTTAAAAGACTGAGTGTGTACCAGATTTCATGCTCAGCTCTCACATTGCTCCTCAGAATTCAAATGATTAGCATGTCTGGAAGTTAATATTTAGCATTTCTGCTTTATGCAATCTCTTATGATGCAAGGTTTATTTAACTAAGCTCAGCTATTAATTTTGAATCATCTCAAGAGAATAATGCTCTACAGAGCACAATGACTCCGGCCACTAAGACAAAATGATTTGAATTTTTCCTCCTATGTAAAGAAATGTGTGGAGGCAGCTGCAACTGTTACAATTAATACTTAGTTATTGTGTGCATAAGAGAAATCTGCCACTCTTCCAATAGCAAAATAGAACAAAACCAGTTACTTGACTTTAATAAACTACATTTGTTACTAAGCGTCACAAGGTGTAAAGGCTTAGAAAAGTAAACTGAATAGTGGAGGCTAAATTAAAACTTCAGCCTCATTTACAGTGCTGAGCCATAATAATGGGTGGTAAAATTTGCTTGTAACTTCAATTATATTAATTAGCACACATGCAAATTGGTGTAACAGCCACAGGACAGTAAGATTAAAAAGAGTTGTTCTGAAGTAGGTGAACTCTTCTTTTGTCTTCCATTAATACTGTATGTTACAGCAAAATAGCGTTCCCAGCAAGTGAAATCATCAAATATTGCTGTGATTTTAATGCTCTGTTATTCCCAGCAGGCTGGAAAAGACTCAGTACAGAAATAATGTGTTGAACAGATCAATGGTTACATGAGTACGTTTCTTTTTAAAATGTAAATATATTATGAAGTTTTCTGCAATGAATAAAACAGCTTATGCCAAACTTAGAAACATTAAAAGAAATGCATCTGAATCCAGGACAAAAGAAGAGTATTCAAATAACAGGTACCTACCTGAAAATACATCTACTAAATACAGAGGATCTTTGACTCTTCGAAGTCCGCATATCAAAAGAAATACGTGTAAACTGCCTGTATCTGTAGGAATGCCTGTAACAAATAATTTTAAAAGTTTGAATGTGGATAAAGAAGGTGAACACTCCAAACTGTTTCATGAACAGACACATAGAGTGGTAAAAGCAGTAATAGGGTGGACTCTGAAAAATTCCCATTATTGTTCCCTCCGTTCTCTTCTTCTTCTCACATCAATCCTCAAATCAACACAGTGGAGAATTTAATCATGGACATTATTTTATGGGGCACAGAAGTTTATTCCCAGAGGAAGTGAATATGCAGGATTTGGAGTAATGGCTGGTGGCAGGAATTCTTAACACCAGGACCCAGCTTTGACTGACTAGGTAACTGTACAAGTCAGTGTGTTTTTCAACTTTTCTACCCATAAGAATTTAAAAATTGCATCCATATAGTAACTCAACACCTATTTCAAAGATATTATGAGGTTTAGTTAATCCATGGCTGTAGGGATTAGAGCACGTGATCTGACACTTTTTGTTATAAAAGATCAGGTAAACGTCTATTAAAGCTATTAAATCTATTCCTAATATGCCAGCACTGCTACAGAGTAATTAACTAGAAGTTAAATTATTGCAAAGCATTTATTTTAACCTTATTGTTAAGAAACACAAATGAAAAAGAATTTTTGAAAAAACCCCAACACGGGGGTTTTTAATATTGAAAGTCCCTCTTGTAAATATACAGCAACAACCTGTAAAAAATAATTTTGTAGGTTACATTAGAAAAAGAAGATATGATGTATGATATTGCAGTTGCCAGTGACTCTATGACAGCACAATTAATTCAGACATACTTCTGAAGGGCCACTGTGTGACGAACTTTGGTAAAATGTGTTTATGATAAAACAATATAATTCACAAATTGCTGAACACACACACATCACAACAACATAATTTAATAAACACTAGAGGGGTTGAAATGTTTACGTTTGATTTACTGTACTAACAAATCAGTTCGCTGTCCTTCAGTTGACCTAATTATTGAGCTCCTGGCAAGGATGGATGTCGTGTATTATCTACCACCAGGCAGTTCGACAAGGAGCATCAAACTGCCGCTCTTCAGCAGTGGCTGTTTGGGGGATACTAAAGCACCAGTCCCACACCAGGGCTATGTCACATAGCTACCATGAGGGCCATCTGCATGCTCAGAATGTGCATGGAATTTATGACTACCAGAGCTTGTGGTGGGACAGTGATCTGCTACTGAACACTGCAGAGCTCCCTTCTCCGAGGCTTCCTCCTCCTCCCTTCCCCTTCCACTCTCCACCAGCTGCAGGAAAAACTCAGCCGCTTATACGACATCACTGAATTGCTGCAATTTGTAACTTAAGATCACCCAGACTTGGTACCAATTTATGGTTCCTCACAGTGTTGTGTAACTCAACTGCAGGGTCTGCTCCAGGCCCTGGAAGAAACACACCTGGAGTACCTCCCCTCGTGTCGTGGGACGGGATTAACAGGAGCTCTGCACCAAACCTCTGCTTTGTGGGAGGGGAAGAATCAAAAGAGTGGCGATTTACAACACACTCAAGTGTTATTGCTTTTAAAATTAAAATCCAGTTCAGGGATTTTTAAATGCTTTCTGTCACAGGGTTCATTATGGAGTCTGTTTCATTTAACTTAAACAGCTTGAGCTGTCAAGAGTGGCTGCAGCAGACACGGAAAGTAATACTTAACTGGTTACTGGACCAAGAAATGATTTGTAATTTATAATGCACAAACATTTAGATTGAAAAAGCCATTCTTCTGGTGCAATGAGCCATTAATACTGTTTGTTTTTAAGACACGCAGCAGTAGTTTCAGTTCATGACATAAACTCACACTAATCAAATTACTAGAAAGTGTCAGCAAAATTCAGATTGCATTTTAACTACCATATGGCACAAATATTCATTTTAAATTATGAACTCCCACCTATCAAAGTTCAGCTCTGACTATTTTGGAACAAACTTAAGTTTGTTAAGCTGAAAGCTCAGTCAAGTAGTAGTGAGAAATCAAGTCTCCCTGTTCTCACACAGAGATTATAGAATTATTGATGTGACAGTATACTAGTCAACATTAACTATGCTTGAAATAACTGCTTCTTTTCATCTCTTAACATCTTTTTGTTTCTTTTATAGCTTTTAATATTTTCATTTTATTAGACAAGGGTTTAAAGTGCTCTGACAACGAAAAGCCCAAACAGACCAATTCTGTGCAGTCCTGCCTGCCATTCTGCTCCCTCTACAAAAACCTTAACCCGAAAGAGAAACAGAAAACTGGCCCTACAGATAGTAATTGTACGTTGTAATTTTGATTTTTCCATTCAGTTCCTGTGGCATTTAAAGGTACTTCTCCAAAGAATCTCATCAATAAGTCAAATTATTTCACTAGCGAAATTACCTAAAATAACACTTATTAATGAAAACAGCCCACTTATTTGACCTTTATTATTTTGAAAAGACATTCACAATCTTGAACTTGCACTGTAGGCTATCCCCTTAACGCAACTTTACAAAGCCCTACTTGTCTATCATGAAATTTTATGCACTTTTCTCTGAAATAGCAGATATTGGGTACACTGGACTACAGACTGGATCCTACATGGCATTTCTAAAAACTTGCATGGAAGGGCTAGACAAAGAAGGATTTGCCTCTGCCATTCAATTTAGTGAAGTGAGAACCAGCTGTAGTTTTATTTTACTGTATGCTGTAGATCTTAGTCATCACCTAATTCATTTTTACAGGCAGACTTTCTCCACTCAATCCAATTAGAAGCATATAAAGACATTCCTGAGAAGAGTGCATTACCACTAAACACTGCCAGTGTTTAGTGCTGGGAGTTTACTCATTCTCTGTCTACTTTAGATCAGACTTCAGCAGCACTTGTGTATCTTGTTAGATCATTCACTGAAAATGGTTGAAATCACACAGCAAGATGATGCCTGAATCAGTGTTTTCCCACCTGTTGCTTTCTCAAGCCTCGCTAGCAACCCCGCTGTGAAAAAAAAAATAGCCATTTGTAAAAGAAAGCAATAATTTTAGTGCACTTTGTCCACACAAGAACACTGAAAAGGAAAACATATTAAGAGAATAACTGCAATAGCTGCCCTTACCAGCTGTAGTCATCAGCTGGGTGAAAACTGGTATTTGAAAGATGACATTTTTTCACTTTCCTTGAGCTTAAACAAGACTTTAAATACATTATTTTTTGCTATCATTCTGCCTTTCCCACATAACCTATTTAATCTATAATAAGATACAACCACCTTGTGTGATTCAGTTCTGAAATGGAAATACATCAGTGTGGCACAATCAACTGATACTGTGTCACTATCTTGTCCAAATTACATGCAAACACCCAAATAACTAAAAAAGGCTTGTGTCTGTAACTCCCCATTTCTGTTAGTGTTACAAAAGCAAAGATTTGAAATAGCACACTGTGCTTCATTATCTCTTAGCTCATGCATCCTTCTGTTTGCTTTGCAAAGAAAATACAAAACGGAAAGATTTGTACATAATCACTGGCAACAAAAAAGAAAAAAAAAAGGTCTGGATGGTACATGTTTTCCAGCCATCCTTCAGAATCACTATACACTAAATGCAAGTCAAGTCTTGCCACTCCAATCAATGCCTTCTTCAGTGTCAAAAATAATTGTTTAATGTCAGTAAGAGATGCTCCTTTAAACATGCATTGTCAGTATGTGTCTGTGGCTGTAGTGTGATTTGTTACGTTGGCTTTATCTATAAAAAACAGCTGCACACTGGCCACAGCCCGTCCTGAGCCTGCTTAGCAGGTCACTTGTTTAGCAAGACGTGCGAGGTCAAAACAAGAACAGTGATTGACAGGATTAGAAAAACCCATTCATCTCATCAGCTTGACAGCGTGCTGTCCCGATACGCCACGCAGGACGATGGGGATGGTAACAAAGGAGCTGCAGGTGAGCTGAAATGAGTCCACCACAGCAGCAGATTAAGATGGATGTGGAACTCCCGCAGTCACGCCACTCCTTCTTCATGATGGAGCAGAGGTGGTGTTATGCTGCTCCAAATTGAAACACAGCAATGTAGCACTGGCACTTACCCCTTTGATCATGCAATTCCACTCTGAAATGTTATCCAAGCGCTGTGCCAGTGAATTTGTCGATAGTATTGGAACCTGGCACACAAGATATTGGCTAATAGACGGAATGTGATCAATACTCAAGATACACGTTCTCCTGCTGGCTGCGATTCTGAGTCATGGCATGGCCTAGAGGAAGTCTGTCAAATCTAGACTTATCCATCTAGACTTACCCATTCATCTGCAAGCAGGTTTAATAATTGCTTGACAGGAAGCAATGGCACTGGGTTCAACTGTTGGTAAACTGTTTTGAGGTCTTCAGTTGCAAGACAGAACGAAAAAATGGAGTATATTAAAGGTGGAAAACATTTTCATAATGCAGCACTGGAAATAAGCAGTTTATTATTTAAGATTTTCTTGGCTCCTAGTTTGTTCCTTATCTGAAATTGTGTAACTGTTTGGAACATCAACTGTTTTACTATTATGACACACTACGATACTTTACACTTTGGTCTTCATAAAAATCTGTACTTAGATGCCAGGATAGCAAAACATGAACACAGACAGCTAATGCCAAAGCTTAAATAGTTTCTGAAGCATTAGTAAGGACATTGCTTTTCTAAGAAAGGCAAGAATAAGTAGAAGTGTTATCTAAACAGATTTCGAAAGAGCAGATTCATTTAACTCCATCCCTCTAGGTACTATCAGGAAAAAACGTAATAATCATAGATGTACAGTAAAAAAGAAAAAAGTATTACTGCAAATCTTTAATCCTACTGAAAAGCTGCAGGCCTCTAAGTGAATGAGTAATATCAAGCATTAGCTTGCTGAGAGGTAAAAAACACAGTTTGAGAACATTTTAAGTGAGCAATTTTCTCACCATTTGCTCAAATAAAAAAAAAAAAAAATGTTTTTCTTATTTAAAAGTCTTTACTGTGCTTTTGTAGGGTGTTTTCAAAATCTCTAGAGAGGAGAAAAATATAAAAGGGAACAATGGGATTTTTCATTTAAAGTTATTATTTTGGACCTGAACCAGCAACCTCACAAAGCCAAAGTTCTTAAATTGTGTTTGTTCCTTTACAGCTTAGAATCCAATTTGTACTAGAGGTTAAGTATATTTTATCAAGTATATCAATATTGGACTTACAGCTCATAATTCAGCATACAAAGATCGCCCAGTAACATAAAGAAACAGTCTGCGGTCAGAGTATTTCTTATTAATATTAGGTCAAGGATGATCAAAGTTTTTAAGATTCATTTTCCAGCCCGATTTCAAGTTCACTGTTGTGTTCTATGGACCTTTAGAGAACAATACCAAGCCAAGGCCAAGTTGGGTTGGACGGGGCTCTGAGCAACCTGATCTGGCTGGAGATGTCCCTGCCCCTTGCAGGGGGGTTGGACTGGATGGGCTTTGAAGGTCCCTTCCAACCCAGACTATTCTATGATGTCCACCTTATTTGGGCTTAGTCATACATTTTTGGTGTTGTTTCAGAAACAAAATCTAAGCCATGATGAGATAGTGAGGATTAATAACCTTTCTCATTTTCCTTTCTGTTCACTTTGAATTATGGCAGGTCTTTTACTCCTCTCAAAAATTTTCCATCTATCCATCTCCTGTGCATCTGAAAGTATTGACTGATCTCCTAGAAAAGGAACTCCATAGATTTACTGCTGAAATTTCAGTCTCTAAGATGGTTATTTTATTTTCTTGAGTTTGAAACATGGATAAATTTGTCCAACTCTGGTATGTATTTAAGATACTCTAAACCTTTCAATTTGTAGTTATTCTTCACGTTCATCTCCCTACACACAGCAGAAACACTCTACATTAGTTCTTTTAGTCTCTTGGCACCACGAGTTTGATTTTCTGTCTGTTTCACAAGTCAACTATTAAAAACAAGCTGCTCAGATCAGCCAAGTTTTCCAGCTTGTTTGACATGGTGGTGTGCCACTGCAGTACAGCTTCACCATGCTGTCTGACTCCGAAGTTTCTTTAATTGAAGTCACTGACGACGCAGAACTTTGACAATTATTAGCCCAATTAGGTCTTATTTCAGTAACATACTTAACCACCCGCAGATTAATAAATGTTTTATGAAGTTGAGCTTTTATTTACAGAGCAATTTCTGAGCAATTTCTAAGAAATTAAAGGGAAGTGGAGATAATAACTATATCCAAAGTGTTTATACTGCTGTTCATATTCAATAGTGAATAATCACTAGAGTTGCCGATATGTTTGTGAAGACAACAGAAGTTAAATGAGCTTGTTAACTTCCAGGGGCAGGAAAATTTTCCTAGACTAATCCAGAAAAATTAGACTGTAAAATTCTCCAGCAATCCTTCTTTCCTATTTCTCATTATTTCTAAGAGATCGGACAACAAAAAAGCTCTATGCTTTCAGATCTGTTGGGGAACACAGCCTACTGCTGCTATCACATCCTTATTTCTATAGCCAGCTATACATCTGCACAAACTTTTACTATTTGATTTTTCTTATGTGGGTCTTTTTTCCACTATAGCTTTAGGAAAATACAATGCCTCTATAAAACCCCGTCTGTGTCATGACAGGTTATATAAACTTTTCAAGCTCCGAAAATAGCCGTGCTGTGAAGCAGAAATTATCTGAGTAGAAAAATCAAACTACAAAAACATATTGCCTATTTTATTTGATAGTGCAATAAGCATCTGATCCTATGATTCTACGTGACCTTCCAGGAAACCAGTTTTTAGTCTTATCTGTTGGGCAAATGAGCTTTTTCAGTTCATTAGTACAGACTTTGTTAGTTATCTACATCTTCTAATCACATGATGCCTAAGTGTTTATTAGGGTTTACATCTTACAAGCTTCAGTCACATTCCACTGACATCAAAAGGAGCCTTTCATCGCAGTATGACATCAAGCCTGTCTGTGATCTTAAGCAGGTATCCTCCATCCTTCAGTTGTTAGAGAAGACCAGTCTCAGGTTTCACATTTACTTAGACTGTCTTGTCATTTTATGTCAACCAATTTACAGCAAAAGCCTGAACTTGCGTTATCTCTCTCAAGTCTATAGATAGGCATCTAAAATCACTAACAAAACTCATTATGCTGTATATAGATTCCTGTATTATAAGGCCAGAGAAAAATATTTTCATCATTTGGCCTGAGCTCCACACTGACATAGGCTGTAATACTTCCCTAAATAGTCTGAGTTACTAAACGGACTGAAAACATTCTCTTCTTGAAGCCTTTGTTGAAATCTGCACTTGGTTCAGCTTTTTGGTTGGACTACTGTTGCTTACAGTCTCTCATCTACATAAGACAAACTGGGAAGCAGACTGTAACCAGACTGCACATTAACTTTAAAAGCTTTTATTTTTGTAGATTTAGCCAATAAATGTTTTAATAGCCAGATACTGAAAATACTGCAGCTAGGGGCTAACACGCTAACGCTACACAAACATCACCTCTGCAACTCTCAAGTCTGCTGCTGAGACTACGAAAAAAAAAAATAATTCCATGACTTTTGTACTGAGATTGTAATGCACCCAATAATGACAACAACAAAAACCTTCCACAGCACTGCTTCAGTTCATACTAGGCAAGTGCTATTTACGTTAGCGACCCAAGCTATCAAATAAAACGTACAAAAAGCTGGGATTCCTTAGCTTTTGGTTTAGTACCATTCACAACTGGGGGCTCAGGACAGGGGATAGTCTTACACAGTAAGATGTATTTGATGCATTCTGCCACTCACTTAAATCTACCATTAAATTCTTTTTTAAGCCATTACACTGATTTAAAGGGACTATTTATGTAGTGGTGTTATATTTAACATGAGTCAAATGTTAAGGCTTTCCTGTGACTGAAAAAAAAAAAAAAAATTCAGTACAAAGAATTTTCATAAGTACTCTGTTCTGTGAAAAAAAGTCTTGAAATATTCCGAAGAGCCTATTTCATTTTAAAGAATAACTTGACAATGCACAGCCTGATCACCAAGGATGTTTAACATTGATGCCTTAAATGTATTAGAATTTGCATTGTAGGCCATGTGCTGTTTCTTTCCATTCAGCCCTGGAAATCCTGAATTTGACAAATATTCAAGGATACTGCTAAATACGCAAATATACAGGCAATATTTCCCACATAAATTATTAAATACCTTTAGATATGGAATAGAACATCATGAAAAAAATCTTCATCGAAAAAATAAGATCATAAATGGCATGAGGTGAACAAGATGGGACAGCTTTATCTGCATAAAAGCTAGGGATCTTTTCAAGTGCACTTCATTGTTCAAGGCTACACCATCAAAATCATATTCTTCTGAGCAAAACTGCCTTCTATTTTTGATAGTTTTCTACTGATTGCTCCAAGTTTAGTAGAATTTTAAACACTGAAACTGCCAATCCCAGAAAAGTAATTCAGTGCGAACTCCTAATTAGTCTGTGGTAAGCGCAAAGGTACAGCCAAAAAATCTGCCTCCATGTGCAATATTAAAAGGAGTGGAAATTGTAGGCTGCCACCAGAGATGGACATAGAAACAAGACTGATAAGATAAATGAGATGAAACAGTCATAAAAAAACCAATACTGAATAATCTGATGACAGTTTTCAAGTTATTACTTAACAGGCACAGATGTTAAGAGTCAGATTTTCGTTTGCTTTTCATGTACATTATGAATTATTTTGCACTTTTGCATCCGTACACATTAGGCAAAAAACTCTCTTTAATATAGTAGATGATATGCACTTTAGAGGGAGCTTCCCCCTCCTCAATCTGTTGACTCCTTTTTTAATCATAAAATGGCTGGACATGAGATCCCATCAACATGAAGGCTGCGCTAGCAAGTGACAAATCATTTAACTTCAGAAAATTATTAATCTTAGTGGTGCTGTGCTTGTGTGCTATGATTTACTGAGAACAAAATAACCTCGCAATGCTCAATTTAAAATTGGACACCGGTTTTGAATAATGGCGCACATTTACTGATGTGATAAAGCAATTGACTGGTGAGGATTCATTTGTAACAGAGGAACAGCTGTACTATCAGAGATCAGATTGATGAACGTAATATTCAAGTATTTTTACCAGAGTAAAATGCCTACAAATTCTTCTTTTGGGAAAAGGCAGCTGGAGCAATTAAAGCATTGCCAGGATCAGGTGACTTTAAATGAGGTCATCTGCCTTACATGCCATTACTTTGGTGAAAACAGAGACAGGCTCTAGATCAAGACCAAACAATAAAACATCAACACGTATTTCTCTCTTCACCACTTCCTCACCTCACCTGCTGTTCTGCAAAAGACATCCACAGTTTCTATCACACAGCTGTAAAGCACAGCACATTGAAGTACTGGTGCTTTGGTCTAAACTACCTTCTAAGGGACACTGACCCATGTGTCATGGCCATTTTGTCTTTTGGAGCAATTCAGCCCTAGACAAACCAGAAGTCTGGAGGCAGGCTAGGTAGTTCACTAACTAGACTAAACTGATAAGATATTCTGCCTGAATCTAAAATTAGAGTTTTTCATTTTTCACATCATTAAGTCATTTTATTACATAATCAGTTAACCTTCACATTCTAAATTTCTTTCATCACTGACATCTATTAAGAATACAGAAAAAAGTTTTACCTGCATTTTGTAGAAATCTATACCAGTCAAAGTTTTCACTGGGTGTAGTCTTAATTCCTGTGCCAAAAAAAGAAAAGAGAGAGAAATACAACATGTTTGATTGGTCCTTGGATGGCCATGGCTGGACTACGGTTCTTGAAGTCTTGCCCTTCGAAAACAGTATTTCTGCCAAGCACACTGAATTCCATGCACAGCTGTTCCCACCTCAAGCTTTTGTCATCCCAACAATGTCAGATTGTGTGCACAATCCTTCCATAGCCATCAGATTGAAATTCAATTGAAAATTTTGCATTATCATACTGTGTATGAACTTCTTTAGCAACCCAAGGAATTAAGCTCACTTACAACATGCTAAATTTGGCCATTTAAAATCTACAGATGAGGTAATATTAGTGGAGTGAGCATTTTATTCCAAAACAGATATGTCAGCTGAGATCCTGAGACTCAAGTCTTTAACATAAGGCAAAGAAAGTAAATTACATATATATCAAATCTAAATATTAATCTAAACTGAATACTAATGTATTTGTTTTACCTTAAAGATTAATTATTTTACTAAGGAAATTATTTTATTAATTTATTTAATCTCTTAGTTAATTATTACCTCACAAGAGGCTTCAATATAGACTAAATATGGGCTAAACAGACCTCAAAATTAGTTATTTTAACATAACAGTTTTGAAAATAATTTTATTTTCTTTGACAGTGAAAAATACAACATAGAAAGAGTTTGGAATCTGCAGACAGTTATTTTTAGATAAATAAAATCAGGAGCTGTAGCTTAAGTAATCATATCTAAAACGCTGAGTTGAGTGTTCCCTAGACTACTCACTTAAGTAACGCACTTTGGGTCAGATACTTGTGAGGTGTCATTATGGTGGGAACTCAGCTCAAAGCATTTAAAGGAATTTGGTTCTTCAGAGAATAATAATTCTGTATCAAAACCTCCATATGCTTTGGAGAAAGCTCGGGGTTACCTTAGGTGTTACCTTATCCTTCACATTTGTACTGTAAGGGGAAAAACTCACACTGGGAAAACTTTTTTTAAAAGCACCAAATGAGTTGAAGACTTAGGCTAAGACGCTGAAATACTCCCTCAATTACTGTCAAAGGCCAAAAGCTCGACTTCAGTGGAGCCAGGAATTCAAAACCCATACCCATTTCAGCAAAATATTTCCAGGGCAAAGAAGGCAGATACATAAATACAGTGGTACTAAACATATGATTCAAATAAATTGAATGCCTCAGTCAATATTTCAGAACTCTCACCTTGAGTTTGGACGTATATTTTCTTCCTGGCATCTGGCTTTAAAGAGAAGAAAAGTAACTTTCATAGTTCACCATAAAAGATCTGTTCAATCCTCAAAAAAACCCAACTAGCATATAACAAAATGCACATCAACACAATTCTTCTTTCGACTATTAAAAATCAAAACAGACAATTACAAAGATACATTTAAGTAACACCAAGAGCCAACAGTCAGCAATGTAAATTCCACTTACTACGAACATGACATATTGCACAGTTCTGCCTCAAACTCTGGTGGCCTTTAGTTCCCTAAAACCAGTAAGTTTCAAAAATAAGCATCTGGTTTCGTGCTTTGCTGGAGCTTCAATGGCTTACAGTGAGTAAATGTAGTCCTGCCAGGGCTTGGATCATCAAGAAGAAAATAGCAGGAATACTGTGTAATAAGGCATACAGATGTAGTCACACTTTATAGATCAATTTTCTGTTATGTTCTTTATTTTAAATGATCTTGAGGAGAATGGAAAAATGAAATTGAATGCTAATAAAACTGGCTCTAGTAATTCTTATGCACTTGTTTTACACTACTGAAATAAAACACTGACCTTTTACAGTATTTCAAACTCTCTTGGAATACAGATGATTACAAATGCTGTATTATGTACTCAATAATTACAGACAATTTATCCAATGCAATAGAAAAGAATTTGTTGGAAGATACAGCCCTTGAGCACAGTGCAATTGCTTACATGTTTGTAATTTAAATTCTTCGTCGACTGTCTAACTAATACAGCACATGTTAGAGGAATAACGCAGTTCACATTACCATGAGTTACTATGTAAAAAGTGTTAATATTCTGTGACCTAGGTATGGAAAAATGTATTCATATTCTTCACTGTTTGAAACTAAATCTGTGGCATTTGGTCTCACTCTTTATATGAAGATAGAGCTGGAAAAAGAACTCAAAACCCCAGCATTTAAGACATAGGCTAGCAGGTGGTATTTCAGTTTAGGACCTGACAGACTTGCCTCCAACTCCCTGTCTGTCACAGACCTTCTCCAAAACACTGAGTGAGTCCCACAGGCTCAGAGCACAAAGGTGTTTAGGTAAAATCAGTCAAAGTTAAGTACTTCAAAAGTTTTGAGGTGCTGATTTCAAAAGGATTTCAAAGTTCAAGTTTGTTTCTCCTCCTTATACTCTTACTTTTGTCTTTTTCTTGCAGAAGATCTATGACAGAAGCTGGGCCCTTTCATGTTTACCCATCATGAAGTTCACTGTAGTAACTATTAAAATCAAGTTATATTTATAATGTAAAAACCAGCTCCTGTGTCAGCTCCTGTACCTTTTTAATGCTAATAGATTTTTAAAAAAAAAAAAAAAATCAATTTATGCTGATACAAAGTATTGAATATTAAATTTTTCTGTTGTGAAAGGTCCACCTCTAAGTGATTTTTTTTTAGGCAAGGCTGTATTGATGATCATATTACGATGCAAATTAGAACTGGAGAGATACTAGGCAGTTAGTTTCCACTTCTTGCATTTATTGTTCAACTTCAGCTGATGTTTCAGCTCAAAGCCCCGTCCAGCCTGGCCTTGAACACTTACAGGGATGAGGCATCCACAGCTTCTCTGGGCAACCTGTTCCAGTGCCTCACCTCCCTCACAGTGAAGTTTATCCCAATATGTTGCTGCTTACTGTCAGCCAAACAGTTACTGCTTACCCTTCACTGGTTCTGGCGCTCAGTGCAGCTCTCTGTAATCCAGTACAGGGCTTTAGCCAACAAGTTAGTTGGAAAGCTAACCTTGCACAGAAAATCAGCTGGGCCATCAAGCTGGATCAGCAAGCCCTCCTGCCTGGTGTGGAGGTTTTCACAGGCTGCCAGTGCAGCCTCACGCTATCCAAAAGTACTCCTTGTACTCAGATGCCTGGCAGCTCTTTATTATCTTACTCTGCTCTTCAGAAATCAGGACTAAGGACTGTCTGCTTCAAGGATTTGTCTCAGTTTTCTCCACTGGCAGTCTGCCATCAACTGAGCCACATAAGGGAGAAAAGGTTGACCCTGTCTATTTTCAAACAGGAGCATCAGATTCTAAAAATAAATGCACCGTATGTCTGAAGTAGACTTGCAATACAGCAGATGTAATGGTACGTACTAAAGGAAGAGAAAGAGAACCAACCATTATTACTGCCAGTTCCTTGCTGGCCAAATAATATCCTTAAAATACATTGCCAAATGTATTTAATCACTATACTGTTGGATGAAAATAATTGTATTCACTATTTTTCCATATATGATTCAGCACAGAGTGTTTTGTTTTGTTTCCAGAAGGAGAGATGATTTTTAAGAAAGTTAAGTGCTATTTATGTGCTACATATCCCTCAAGGCCTGGTCAACAGGGCTGTATATCACGTATTGCTGGGCTTGGCATAACATCACTTTTAGCTCTGCAGTTCACCTTAAAGAAGTTAATTCTATTCCCAGTGTTGAGAAAACAACTATTTTTGATTTATTCTTCCAAATTCTTTATTGTAAATAAAGCTGTTTAGTGAAATTTTGGCAACATAAAGTTTATAAAATGATGCAAAAAGAAACAATATCTGCATACGGCATTAGGAGAAACTCAATAACAGCAGCAATGATTAGTTTTAAATGTTACAGAGGAGCACTTCCTAAACTGCTGTACATTCTTTTCAAATACTAAACAGCTTTTAAATGCCAGATCTATTTGACCTGTCGAAGTACATAAATACGAAATACTTTCTCTGAAAGGAAAAACAGCAATACAGAATACGAGGATTATTACAATTCTCTAGCATTATTTAGAAAACATTTTAGGAGAATGTGTAGTTGCTAATACTATAAGCATCACCATCATCATGTAAACATACCCACTCTGCTGCTGCCAGTTCCTTCATTTTCATTGTGAAAGCCACTGCAAACCTAGTTAAATGGACAAAAATAGTTGGGATCATCTGCTTAAAGTGTTTAAACATAAAAACAGAAAAGTACTTCAGAAAAAAAAATCTTCATAAGAACAAAGAGCAGAGGCTTATAAAAATCATTATAGATGGAAAGCCAGAAAGCAGGCTTTCTATTTGTTTTATTTCTATTTGTTCTATTTCTATTTGTTTTACCAGAAAATACTGGTAAAACAAATGGTGTCTCTTCAGGCTTTTCAACTTAGACCTGTTGGGGCATTAAAATGAGAACTTCTTAAAGTAAGAGAAAACTCAAATAATGGGAACATCTCCCAGTTTGTCTAGATGAATACATACAGCTGCAGCAGTGAGTTAGCATTTCCTGTTTCTACATCACTGCAAGGTGCAATAGCCCTCTTCACAACCACAAAGCTAGGCAAGAAGGGATCTCAAGCCCAGTCATTTCCATACTATTGTCTGACAATACCCAGTCCCAATATTTGCAACTAAGTTTAATTCAAATAAGTAGATGGATTTTGTTAAACCTTTCCCCAATGTTCTCTCCTTATTTCTAAATAGTCAAAGCCATCAATGAGTAAGAAACATCTGAGAAACCAAAACGTTATTCTTCAGGAAAAACATCAGAACTAAATAAGCTAAAAAAAAACAAAAAAAAGAAAGATGAAAGAGTGACTGGGCTTCAACTCTGGAATCTCCCCAACTTGGGACACTCAGCTCTGTAGCTCCAAATGTTAGGCATCTGCAGTAGACATGAAATTTGCAGTGCTGAGTTAGACACTTGATATTCCTTTATAATAAACAGGGAAGAACTGGTTGCCCAGAAATGAGATTTACCAGTCATTGTTTCGGGCAGAGAGACTGTTCCACTAGCCAGACATAATACTGAAAGAAGAGCATTTTGACTGTTCTCGAGTTAAGAGTTTTCTGTGTTATGAGATGGGTGTTTAAGTGAATGAACTGTAGAATAGCATATGAACATCACTTATTCCTCCTCTTTAATGTATATAAATCATAAGGCTAAGGTAAGAACAAGCAAAAAAAAAAGTGTTGAATAACTTAATGACTAGGGTTTTCCTCTGGGAGGGAGAAAAGAATTCTATTCCCAAGCGTACTTTCACTTTTTCCCTGACGGCTGTTTGTAATGGCTCATCTGGACTTCTACTTACATGCCTTTGAGAAAGGTATGTAGTATCATTCCACATAACAGAAGAGTTATGTCAGAGACCATTTAAAAGCAGCATTGATATAAATAGACTTCATTTTGGGGTGTCTCATTACAGAGAGACTTCAGCCACAGAAATCTCATTTCTAAACACACCAGATAAACAAGTTATTCTTACTGGGAGCTTGGTGTAATACCAAGAAGTCATGAGATATTTTTATGGAGTGAAAGTTAATAAAGAACCCCTGTTCAGAAGAGATCTTAAGAACATGCTGGGCTTTAATGAAGCTTTTAAGTTGTATAGAAACATAAAACACATGCTTTGACTGTTCTTAAATAGAACTTCAGTGTTAACTGGAACCACAGATGGGACCATTTCTGAAGACTACCAGTCCCGTGGAATAGAAATGTCTGAATGCCTCCTTCATATGAGCCATAATATGTCTGCTCAGCAAATTTCCTTTTTTCTTTTAAATTGCTTTTATAGATACTGAATATAAAACAGAGGTTATCACATATTACACTTATGATTCAGTGTTTCCTTTCCATAGAACTAAGGTAATGTTTCTGTCCTCAGCCAACCCTATGGCATCTCAACGGTTAGAGATGGAGCACATTGCTAAGTCACAACCAGAACAGTGCTTTTCCATTGGAGACATTATGTTATAATTTAGGGCATGAAATCACAATCATTCACTAGAAGTCACATAAATGCTGAATTATAACTCCTACTTTTGTTTGTTGAAACAAATCTTATTCCCATACATTTGTTTTGTAGTATCTGCTTTATGGTACTGCAACAAATTTCACATATACAACTTGACAGCTTTAAGATTATTAAAGCTTTTGCAAATGCTTGTTTTGTCAAGTTACACACGCTGCTCCCTTTTCAGTTTTTGCAATTATACTTTCAATACATCACATTAACAAGCAGGAAAAAAACTGTTGCTCCTAAGTCTACAAAATATTGTTCAATAGAAAAAAATACCCTAGAGGATTACCACCACCATTTAGAGGAATTTGATTAAAAATAAAACACTCATTATAAAGGTAGGCAGTGTTCAATACTTTGTTTTACGGAATGTGGTGGTATACTGTACTGGACAAGTAATCTACAATTCATGATACTTTCTGCTTAGAACCCTGCAATCAATAAAGAAAAAAAATAAAAAAATAAAAAAAATCAATGTTTCTTTTAATAACTATGCAATGAATAATACTAGTGATAACATTAAAGAGATCCATTTAGAGTAACTTCCAGAAAAATGAATTACTTTTCCTGTAGCAGAGAAAATATTATGAACTGCATAAGGATGCAGTAATATATTTTGAAACATCATAGAAAATTCAAGCTACTGAACTATACTTCAAGTTCCTAACTTAATTATCATTAAAAAAAACATTCAGTAAAGTACAGTTTTTGCATTAGCTATATGAGCTATATTTGTGACAAATCACATTTTAAACACAGAACTGGATCAAAGGGACACACTCAGAGATTCTGGTTTTATATACTTTTGCGCAGTGTGAAATTCAACTGACACATTAGAGCTAATTTTTTCCTCTTCCTTCAGACCTGTTTAAAGAACAACTTCTGATTATTTGATAACAAAAGTAAACAAGTATATTAATTTTGTCTTGAATGGGGCCTTCAGTTGCTTTTCAACTACAAGTCACACTAAGATGTAGGAACATGCCCTAATGATTTTTCAATCAGTGTGATTAAGAATCTGTCTTTAAAAATCTGTTTACCTACCACATTTTATAGGGCACTGGAGACAGAACAGCATATCTGTGCCAGCGTTAAGTTAGCTACTAATAGCTAGAACATACAGTGGTACTAGCAAAGATAAAACTCCGAGATGTAAGCCTGCTGCAGCCTTCTCGTATCCTGCCACAAGCTGACTTTTCTTACTGAAGTGGTAGAAAACTACTCCACTTCCATCCCATCACCCCCTCCCAAAAAAAAAAAAGCCAACCCAATTTTATGCCATTTAGTGAGTTAAACCTGCTCAGAAAGCAGTCCACTCCTGGTACATGAAATGATGGCCTTAGCCTCTATCTTGATAAGATTTAAGCTATCTATTAAACTAATTTCATCCATTTGAAGGTTTACATCCATAAAATGCTTTAGTTTCCAATAAGGAAAGGGCTTATTGGCCCACCATGGACATGATGAAACACTGTTGAAGTCAACAGACCTTTGGATCAAGCAGAAGGAAACTTCTTTTCTGGGGATATTGAAACAACGAGAAACGCTGCAAAGACTTTTTTGTTTTTCAGTAATTTTCTCTGATTTCTGATCAGTTCTTGAACTACATTTGATGACTACATTGACATGTCACTGGAACTTTCCTGGACTTTAAAACACCCTGAAAATACTCCCTTGTTAATTCACCTGAAAAATTGAGAGAATTTGCTTAAAGACTTTTTTCCGTCTCTGCTCATTTGTTCATGTATCTAGAGAAAGGATCACATTAGCAAGCATAAAGAACAAGAGCTCTTTATATCTGAGTTACTTGCTTTTCAATCAAGCACTCTGTCAACAAGCTAAATGCAAGGCCTCCAAGAACAGGTTTGATTTTGTGATGCAATAGGACAAATACCAGTTATTTTTAGTTGTCACTTCACTAAAGTTAAACTGCTGGGCACTTTGGTCTCCATGTACAGATAGCATTTAATGCATAAAATATGTTAGTTCCAATACAGAATATCATATATATTGAATATAGGTAACATAAACCAGAATTTACTAAGAATCAGAGGTTTTTAAAAAAAAAAAAAAACAAACTTGGAGCAACATTTAGCACTTCTGGCACAGGGCCTTGGCAAATAAGGTCCAACCTTGTTTAGGCTAATAATATTACTACAATAAGATTTAATGAGAATATTCATACCTCCACCGCTAACAAAGATTTGCTACTTAAATAATCATACCTCACATATAACTCACCATTAACCACCTCCACTACTAAAGATTCACTATTTAAATGACAAATATCAGTCATTTCATGGCCAGGATAGTTCTGTACAAAGGAAAACTCTATGGATATTGTTGTAGATACTTAGATGTGCATTTCTTTACCTAAATCTCTGCAAATATAAACAGTCAAATAATTTTGGTAAAAAATTAAAACTTGATTACATAAAATCGTATCCATTACAAACGTATGAAATAAACCACAGTCAAGTTGCTACAGTCCACAATTAGACTAACCAAAGGTTGTCTTTATAATGTCTCCCCGTAAAGCAGATTATTCTACAGAGCAATATGCTGCCAAATCCCAGGTTAAGTATTCTTGCTATTATTCTTCTCATTTCTTTTACCCGCCTTAGAATTTTATATCCTCATCACATGCATAGTTCTATTATTCTAGAAAACAGTTATGATTCAGTAGACAAAGCACAGGATTAGTTACCAAGAACATAGATTTCATTAGCTTTTAATGGGATTTGAGCCTTTTTGAAAATTCACAGCCCAAGAGACCAAGATTCAGCACTACACCTGCCAACATGGACAAACACGATGAAATGATTGTAACAGAGGAAATATAAAATGAATAGACAGAATACAGACTATATTTTATAAAGAAATTGTTCTACTTCCATCACTGAATCATAAAATAATATGTAGAGATCATAGGGATTTCAAGTAGTCTATCCTTTGTCTGCTGGCCTACACATTTCCCAGCATTTATGGAACAGTTCCCAAAAGATCTGCCATTATAAAAACGCAATTTCCTGTCACAAACCTTCCACACATGCTTTTACCTGGCCTCTCCCAGCACTGCTCCCATTACTCGATGTTCCTCTTCAGATTTGATATCTTCATTTACATCTGTCCCACCAAAGATGATTCCAAAAGGAATTCTGCTACCTGCAGAGCAATGACTATGATGGGAAGTTGACCAACATGTCAAGGTAATGACTAGAAGGGGACATTAAGGTGAGAAAGTACATTGATAATACTGTATCACATATGTAAGCAAAGGTGAAAAAGAAACCTGGAGGTAAGAGAATTTTTGTGGTTTTGGCACTGAAAAAAACCCATACAATAACTGCACTCTCACAGCATGTCAGTCTGTTGTGTAGCTATGAGATCTTTTTTGCCTTTTCCATGCTTAGTAAAAACAACAAATTAGTTTCTACACTTAGCAACCCACCAAACCATATATGTATTTTCAACGTTATTCACATTTGAATAAGATGCAGTATTACAAAGTATCCAGCCTCAGCCACTCATTCACTGTTCCCTCAAGCATTCCAATACAGTGGTTTTGGTGACCATCCTGCAAAGTTGGTTACCGAAATTATTATTATTTTTTTTAAAAGCACTTCTGAAGCAAATTTTACTGCTACAAAAAATACACATGGGGCCACACCATCAGAAAAGGTCCCCAAATTAAATAAGGCAATACATGGAATCTGCAACAAAACCATTGTTTTGCCTAATTCCATCCCAAAAGATGGATCTGTGTTTATAATTGGTTGTTCCAATACCTTTGTGATCATCCAGGTTATGAAAGTTGTTTCAGGATGGTTTACAGTGCTCAGAACAGTAAGAGCAGAGGAAAGCACATTGGCTGTGGGGCAGTCGGTGCACACGACCTTATCAACATTCACATTTTAGAGTATCCACAAAAGCATACATATCCTAGTGGGAAAAGCCTAGTTTTGATACACAGCATCAGAATAAATTCAGATTTGCATAAAGATAAAGCCACCAAAACAGAGCAGAGTAGCACTTCTATGCTAACAGTAGCTGGACTTTGGTAGAAGAGGCTGAAGACTACTTAGATGAAAATACAAAAGCCCATCGTAGTGTAAGATTCCTTTCTAACTAGTGTTTCTTTTTTTTTGAATCAGGGTATTTTTAGTAACTGACAAGTTACCAGTAATGTTCTCTCCTTAAACTAATCAATAGCAGACAATAATGTTTACTCTCGATGGTTTCAGCACAGAAAATGGTTAAGTGGTAAGTTTTACACCACATTAAGCTAACAAATAACAGACTCATGGTGGCTAATTACTACACGAAAAACATACTTTTAAATTCCAAATGGGACCGCAGCTTTGCAAAGCAAACAGTCTCCAGTAAGACAACCTACAAAACCTGTCATTAGGGTGACCAGTTTGGGGGATTTTGCAGATTTCTGTTAGCCGTAACAGATGAAGCCACGGTTTCCCTCTGACTGAGAACAAGAATACAGTTAGGCTGCATTGCCATCACACTGTGTATCAAGAAAGACAGAAAATATGCTTTGTTTTTTCCCTTTCGCTATCAGATGGAAAGAGAAAGGGATCAAGGACTCAGCAGACAACACTGTCCTCAGCACTGGACCAACGAGCAGGGCACTGGAGGTTACTGTGCTGAGGGAGGTTCTTCCTTTTGAGAGCTATCATAACTGACCTTGGATGCTAATGCCTGGGAAAACTA
This sequence comes from Ardeotis arabs, assembly GCA_011801015.1. Lineage (NCBI taxonomy): Eukaryota > Metazoa > Chordata > Aves > Otidiformes > Otididae > Ardeotis > Ardeotis arabs. Next base: position 59,788 of record JAAGAY010148053.1, on the reverse strand, counting down.
CTGACACTTTCTATAGCTCCCCACAGTGTCTTAGGGGGCGGTGGGGAAATCATAGGTTAAATTCAGTGAACTCTCAAAATTCATGGTTAAAATCAAGCAAATAAGGAAATCTTAAAGTAAATGGGGAACAAAATAAATACGTTGATAAAGACAGAAAACATACTATATGTTTCACATTTACATTTGAAAATCAAGTGAGCTGTAAGCTGAGGATCATTAGCATTGTTAACTTACTCATTACTAACTGAAAGAACAAACAAAAGGAATGAGACTATTGCCATTCTCCCTACTTAAAGAGTTCCCTTGGCATTTTTAGATGTAATACCCTAATGTTTGTAGGTGAAGAGAATTAATGTGCACTATCAAAGCACCATAGCACTAATCTTCAAGAGACTGACTTTCTGCAATACAATATAGAATATATATTGCCCTTCTAATAAACAAGTAAATAATTATTATGCCATCTATTACATGTGCTGATCATACATCCCCAATCGTGTAAACAAAGTTTCCAAGATGAGGCCCAAAAGATCGGTAGTATGACTGTAATCACAAATTTCTTTAAGGTATTTCTTAAAATACAGTATGGAAAGATTAAATGTTACAAGAATCAGGAGTGTCCCCTGAATCACTTTTTTCCTTCAAGAAGTCTTCAATAACTTTTCCACTTTGATTAGGATCATCCCAGCAATCATATTACTTGCTGTCTTGCTTCTCACAGATTTCTGTTTTATTTTCCTTTCAGTTATTGCAGATGGTTTTTGGAATAGTGTGACTCTGATTTATGTAAATTACTAAGCTTTTGTAAATAATTCAAGTACCAGGCTTTGCAGGTCACTTGGGATTTTGAAAAGATAATAGCAACAGCATTTGGGCAATGCTATGCAAGTCAAAACTGCAATAAAGTTTTACAGTAAACATTTAAAATCCAATCTTATTTTCTGTTCCTGAAGAAAAAAGAAAAAAAAAAATAAATTGTTCTAAGACCTTCCATAAGCCTCTTCCAAAATAATTCTAGGTTTTGTCACAAAACCAATAATCTCTATATTACAACAAGAGAAGTCTTAATACATATGTTAGCAGAGATCATCTCACAGAATTATTTTTTTAATTTGTATTCTAGGATCCCTAGTGAAGCCAGAGCTCCTTTGTAACAGAAGATACACAGGCATGCCAGCCATAATAATTCAGGCTTTCGGAAAATCCACCAGCACAAATTGTGGGGGGGACTTCTCAAGTCTGAAAACTAGCACAACACAGCTTATACTAAGATCTGATGAAAGTGTCAAATTATGTACCTTTGTCCAAGTGAATAGATTTGTATAACAGGAATGTGATCTCAAAAATGCATACACACTTGCAATTTCAGTAGGTGACAGTGTCTGTAATTTTGAAAGCCAGTGCTTCTAGTGTATCATTAATGGCAGGTGAAAATTTTGTTCTACATGGTCAGATATGACAGAAAATTCTATTATTTGTCTGATAACATCCTGGCTCCTACAGTTTAGCTGACATGAACAACACATCTCAAAGTTACTTCGTGTCCAAAAAACTGACTCATTTTTGAGCAGAAAAATCAAATTAGCCTCTCTGCTTTCCTCTATTTGACCTCAGCTATCCTTAGCCAAGCCTTTGTCCTCTAGAAGAACACATTTGCTGAAAGTATCTTAATGTTAAGATAATGCTCTTATCTTAATGTAGTTAAAGTACTTAATTATGGAATGCACTATGTGCTTTAAAAGTACATTTATTTAGTTCTCTCCTCTCTGGATCAGATCTCCCACAGAGAAAGATTTTCAACATTTCTGAACATTCATTGAAGTGGATAAACAGAACAACTACATTATGTGTGGGTTTATACATTTATAGCTGTTTATAACTGTTTGTATTCATTCTTTTCTCTTTCAGTACCTTTTTAAACAGATATTTTTACTGCAAAATAGAAGGAGGATTACCTTGCAGAAGTCTGCCTCCTTTATAAAGATGAATGGCCAGGGCCGCATCAAACTTGTCTGTGGAGATTACATTTGCTATTTCAGTTGGATTTTCATACAAGAAAGCATCTTTAAGAACACAGATATGACCTGCAGCATGTAGATGATTCCTTCATTATCGGAACAAATAGAAAAAGAAAAAAAAAAAGATACTATTAATGTTGTAGCCATGCCAGTATATTAAATAAGCTTAATGAAAATGTTTTTCCTTAATAATTTTTGCTCCAACCTTCACCTTTATGCTTATTTTGTTCAAGTAACCATGCAGCTATTTACAATGAGTTTTTTCCCTGGAAAATATGTGTTACCTGCACCACTGTGAAGCCACAGTCACACTTCCAAGCAACATCATCTGCATCCATTTTAAGACCCAAGCCTACAAATTATCACCACCACCTTTGGAAATCAGCAGAAGCGAAGTATGATCAGGATCTTTCCTGACTGAGCTTCAGCTTAATATGCTGAAAAGACTCCTTTAGAATTGAGTGTGTTAGACCTTGGTCTTAGAAATTCTCAGATCCTTGTTCTGGAGAAAGGCCAGCAAGTGAAGAAAACACAAATATGTCCAGTTAATCAATGCTATTAAAAATATAGAATATGTAAGAAAATGAATACGTAAATAAAACTGGCGAGTTGAAATTGTATTTCCTTTCTGTTTGATTGTGGGATTTAATTGCTTCTTGTCTTAGTTTACCCATTTGTAAAATAGGCACAGGATAACTGAAGTATAAGAAAAAAACTACACAGAAGTAATTACAGAAATATTTTCACTGTCTTTTTTAAAAATCTCAGTTGCTAAAAACAAACAAACAAAAAATAACAAACCTCCCCTATTCTACTGTCAGCTTACCCATTTATCTTTATATACAGTGGTTCCTCATATTAAAACATTGATTGAAAGACTGCCAAAGTCAAAAAACAGATGGATTACAGGGAGTTTTACTTCAGGCACCTCAGTGAGCTCTGTTTTAGTCCTTTCTTTATGCTCTATGCTCACAATTCCTCCCACCGAAACCAGAATTGGTTACCATGCTTCCAATGACATCAGCCAAAAAACATACAGGAGAAAAATCCATGTTTTGATAGAAACTAGCACACTGTAATCTGCTGACATGTAGCGTTTACATTTTCAGTATTACAAAAAGACCACACAAACTGTTTTCTGCTTATTAGGTATTGCTCCAGTTGATTCATTTCTCATAGTGTATTAATTGTTCTGGCATTAAAATCCTGCTAACTCAATAGCTTCCTGGATAATGTCGGCTCTTTCCTTTCCTGATCATTTCATATCCTGCTAAGGAATGTGATTTTCTGTCCTGCAGAAGTTAGTCATTACTGCAGAAATTGGTGCTAAAAATGTTGTTAAATGTCTTGAGGCCTTGGAAGGAATGTATTAGCACTGTATCAAACAGAGCTCCACTGGCACAACATATGGTGCTGTATTTCTTCCTTATTCTAAAAAGAAACTCATTTTACTTTTAACTTCATCGTTTGAAACAAGACCAATACCTTATAATAAGTACTAACAAATAATAAAATACAGCCAGATTGTAAGCTCCTTATTTACACTGTTGAGCAATTATTTACATCAGTTGTCCCGTGAACTTGTACCAGGTACCTGCTTGCCTTTTGAAAGAGGCTCTCAAGTTATATCTAAGCAATGGTGCCCAAATCTCACAGCTGTGGAAAGAAAAATCTCTGGGGCAAATACAGGGGGTGCTTGTGCACGCGTTCCATAATTTCACAGGTGCTCATTAAACAGTCAAAAAGATTTTTTTCCCATCAGTATTCCAATTAACATAAATCATTATCATGTACAAGCAATATGTTTGCATATTACAATTAATTTGAAAATAACTCTCTCAGGACATCAGGAATCAAGAAACTCAGCTAGGAATTTTGATCTAAAGCATCCTCTTTTTTTTTTTTTTTTTTTAATATACTAGGAATGAATACTTTTCCTTTCCTCCACAGTATCCAGAGCTCCAAATCTCACAGCTGAATGACAGTTGTTTCTGCAGCAAATAAAGGGGGACTCCCTCAAGTGCTCCAAAGGTTCACAAATTGTGGATTACCTCTAATATGTCAAATTTTTTTTCTACACACAATGACTCAGGAGCATGTAAAAAAATAGCATACATCTTAAGAAGGAAAAATCATCAAATTATTCCCAGAATAACTTGAATTCCCAGATGTAAAGAGGCCATAATCCCATAAATATACCATTGAGTTCAATATGATTAGTCACAGGCTTCAGATTATGCATATATGGAAATACATGTGCGTAGAAGTAGAGTTATTGGGTAGTATTTAAATACTGAAATTTACAGTGCTATTTTCGTATTTTCTAAATGACTTCTCATCTTTATAACCAAAGAAAAGCAGACTATGATTTTCACACATATGCTGTTATCGAGGAACATGATAAGAGGGTGTTGCAAAGCTACTGCAAGAGATTTTTTTTTTTGAAGGCTGATCTGTCTATGAAGTCACAGATGTCCCTGAATCAAGCCAAGGCAGAAGAGATACATTATCCATATCTTTTCTCCTCCAGGCAACTGTGTATTTACATTATTTTGCCATTTCATAAACAAACACTTTCTGAACAAAAAATAAAAACGAACATATCTCCTGCTGTCTGTGAATCTAAGACAACACTGCAAATGCTAAATCTCAAGGCTACATTTTCTTTCTACCACAGTTTCGTAAGTAAATTGTAGATAAATTTCCAAGTGTCTTAACTGCCAGGGACTATTGCTTGGATCCAGAATTTGTCTTGCTCTGCCACATGGTTCCCTTCTACCAAAACTCTCATGGAAGCCAATGCCACTACTTGCAGGGAATAATACTTCTAAAATGGAGTTTGGCTGTCAAATTCCAGATGTGGGGTGTTTTGCTAGGAAGCAACCAAACAGAAAAAACTTCAGTCATTCAGTAAGTTTGAAAGATCATTTCTTAAAGTACACTGTATTAGTCACTGCTTACACTGTGGTACTTAGGCACATCTGAACATCAGACAAAACATTTCCCAGCCCCACTGACTTTAGTATTCAGGGAATTCATCTTTTTGGTTACATTTTTTACACTCTTTGGAAATCATGAGGCTTAGAAGTGAAACTTATAAATGTCTGCTCTGGATCTATACTGTATGCAGAGGGATATTGCTAAAAGGTACAATCCTTTCCTGACACATTTTCACTTTATTAAAGATTTCTATAGAAAAACATTTTTCTCTAACGCAGCTATGAAATACTAGGTGATGTTCTACAATGTTTCATTTTTTTATTTCCTACATTATTGATCACTACTTCTCACTTATCCTAGGCAGTAGTCTTCCCGCCTTCAACCTGAATCTGAAGTTCACAGGTGTTCATACACAGAAGTTTTATAGTTCCAAACACAGCATGGCTGAAGCTAAGATACAAGCATGTTAAAAGTATGCTTACTTCTAAAGTGTTATAGTTTTGTTATTTGCTTTATTTTATGTGATGTCTTCCTCTCAAAAACATTTATGTTATCATTTTCAACTGATATTTCAATGGAATTACTTGCAGACAAAGAATGTTTGATTTCAAAAACATTCCTGGTAGGTAGATACACTAACATTTCTTGAACAGCACAAAATAGGCTTTGTCCAAAAATATTAATTATCTCTTTCCCTAGGCTGTCTATTCTGTAAAGCAGCTATGCATCAACTACTGTTAAATCCATACAGCACAATTCAAAGCTTTTAAGTGAGCAGAGTCACTTCCACTGCCTTTTCTGAAACTTGGCCAGAGCTGAATGCTCACAATTCCCACTGAAGCTGATGGAATCACAGGAGTTGAAAGTCTGCTTCATCTTCTCTGTTTTCTTTGTATATTGTCTTAATTTTTTTTCATACTTGTTAAAGCAAAGTATTCTTCATTTTATTTCTCTCTCAAACTTCTCCTTTAAACAACACAGACAATTTGAGTTGGCTTGAATGAAGTATGAATAAAATCTACTGTAAGAACAGAAATTCAAAATGTGAGTGAAAATGAGGAGAGAATCCTCCTGTCTCTATGTTCTGAAGTCAGTAACTGTCTTTTGGAAGGACAAAATAACTCTGTGAAGTTTAATCCTGCCTTACAAATAGGTTTGCATTTTGGGATGCAGCATACACCAAGCGCAGGCCATGTAAAGGCATCTCAGTCCAAGTGTGGAGGATGAACGTCTGCCTTGCAGCTGTCCTGCTCTGGGAATGGCCATGCAAACAACTGAGGAATTTACCAGCACCTGTGCCAACAGACATAGGAAGGTAAAAGACCAAACCTCTTAGGATCTACCATGAAGAGACGAGGATCCCCTGCTGTACAAGGGCTCTTCTGTGTGATTTTAACGGTAGCAGAGAGGGTAAAACTAAACAGAAGAAAAGTTGGGGCTCAGAATTACACCAATAAATGTCTAAGCTGAAAAATAATTGTAAAGAGGAACGATAAGCATTATTGAATTTGTGGGTTTAATTCTCCTGCACATGATTACCTGGAGATTTACGGTATGGCTATTTCAACTGTCCCACCTCAAACGACAACTGAAACAATTTCTCCCTCACCAAAAGATATTTACATATTGACAAATACCTCATCTAAATCTTTCTAATTAAAGATTTCTATTCCTCCTTACTACCAAGTAATAAAAGATGAACAGAACATTTCAAGGGGCAGAGAAGATTAATTTATTTTTTTTCCTAACATCCTCATTTCTAAGGCTGAAGAATAGCACCCTAACCAAAGACTTTTATTAGTGTTTTATTCTCTACTCATTGCTCATCTTTTTTAAGGTGATTAAAGGTCATGCACACCAAAACGAATAAAGCCCACAGCACATCCATTATATGACTTGTTTTAGCAAGCTGATTTCTAGCCAAATTAGGTTCTGGTATCTTTGTCACCAGTTACTTTAAACTCAGGAAATGAATATCTTATTTACGAAAAGATGAAGCAGTTACAAGAACAGCTGTAATATCATAAACATAGTATACCCAGTGATATTGAGCCATAAAATTAAACTATGGTGGCAAGTGTCCAACTCAGAGTCAACTTCATTGTTTCATTTATATTTAAGCAAAAGTTGCCACGGTTCAATATAAAAAAAAAAGATTGAATGAATAAATTCATAAGCATGTACGCAGATACAACTGAAGCTAAATATTAATTGGAATATATTTTCTGTGTATTAACACATTAACACATACGCTACAAAGGTTACCATATGCACTTAACCTCAGGTATGGCAGATCAGTGCGAGAAGTGACATGCCCAGGCCTTTGGCCATACATGTAGATTTCAATTTTACTTTAAATGGTGTAAAGTCTTAGGAAAATCAGTATTAGATGGAAGTATCTGCATAGGACAGTTTTAGTGATAGCTGTCACTTGACTAGCCTTTTAGTCAGGAAGATGGATTTAATTGCTAGCTAATATTCTTTATTTTTTTTTCCTAATCAGACTTTTTTTTTTTCCCCCTAAATGGGCTCGTTTATGATATTAGTACAAATAACATTTATGGTAGGTGATAAGATAGCAACTGAACCTGACGCAAGTGACTCTCAAACACTGTTTATATCAGAATCCTTTATCCACCTTTATTGGAACATGAATTAAACTGACCTTTCTCTCATTATTTTCTTTCTATTTGAAGGCCTACGTGCATGAGAAAGCAGCATCCACTTTGTATAAGGAATGCCTATAAAGCAATGGCATGCTAAAGCAAGCTGGTGTATGCTACACAGATCACTGCAGATGCGTTCACACAGCTGCAAACGATTGCATTAACGTGGTAACAGATTAAACCACCTGTCAACTGAGCTGTTGCATCTCCCAAGTCTATGCCCTCTTTCATCCTAAAACACATTAGCTTAGGCCACCATGCACGAGTCACAGCTGGAGAAGGCTAACCAAAATTGCTGGCTGCCGTGACCCACGTAAAGGCACCTTGCTAAACCACCTTGTCTGCATGCAGTATGCTTACATGATCACAATCAATCTCAGTGAAGTCAAAAGACAATTTGAAACATTACGTGGACATTTGTTTGTCTGGCTTATTCAGGCTTAGCTTAACTAGAAATAATGCAAAACCTGCTTTCCACTAGATTACCTCTGAATGCCTCCACAGTCTAAATGTTTGTCTGACTTTCCTCAAAGTCGAAGTAGAAGATGAAGGTAAGTGAGTATTTAATTTGCAAAGGTAGAAAAAATAATCTTATGGAGGAAGAATGAGCACTGATGTCCCCAAGAATAACTAGGTTTGTATTATCCAGTGAGAGCAAAAAGTAAGAGAGGAAAGGAAATGCAGGATGCCACACAAACCACCATACACGAGCTCTGTGTTGACGTGTACTGGTATAAAAATGTGTATTATAAACATAACAACATATTTGTTTTATCTCAACGTTTTACTAATAATTACTGTTTTAAAATACAGAAAACTTCAGTTTTCTGAAAAAATACATAAAACTCCAGTTTTCTGTGGTCTTTATGGCCCATATCTTCAATGCCTGGGTGACTGAGGTGAGGCAGTAGGTACGTTCTCCTGCCATCTTACACAATACAGTAGCCCTGCACAAATCTAAGACTGAACTTGGTGTGACATAACTAGTGTGAAAACTTAAACAATGTCAGAGGGCTACGTCTATGCATAACATTAAAAATGTGAAAATACACAGATCAAGGTCAGGGAAAACTTGTAATAGCAGACGGCTATCCTAAGAGGTTCATCCTCAGAAAAACAACTAAACTGTGGATGACTCTTTGACAGGCAAGAAGCAACCAAATCCTTATTTCGGGCCTCAAGAGGACAAAACTATTCAGAAATTGTTTCATTTTTATGGTGGTTTTGTTTTTTTTTTTTTTAAATAAGACTCTCACGCACAGCAAGGCCCTCAGAAATGCTGTCAGCCACATCCTTTTCCCACATGTCCTAGAAAAAGTTAAATGGGGACATCAAGAGCATCCACGCAGTTCTGTTAGTCCAAACAATTTCGAAGCACTACAGATCCAGGTCCATAATAATCCAGGCTCCTGTGCCGGCAAACCGCCCAGAGCGGAACGCTCTTTTGTGTGGTTTGAGGGTTTTTGTGGCGGAGGGAACCCCTCGGCTCCCCCTCTCCCTTACTCCCCAGTAACACGGGCAAAGGGGGACTCGTTACCCAGACGAAGCCGCAGCGGAGGTCGCCCTCCCAGCCCGCAGGCCCCGGCTCCCCGCTCGGCGCGGTCAGAGGGGCCGACCCCGCCGCTGGGCCGTCGCCCCCCTCACACACCCCCGCCGCCAGCCGTCCACGCGCCGGAGGCGGGAGAGACATCGCCTCCCCGCACCCGCGCGGGCAGCGAATGGCGGGCGGGCCCCGCCGCCCCCTGCTCCCGCATACTGGTCCAGCGCCGCGGCTGCGGAGCCCCCTCCGCTCGCCGGGGACAGCTGCGGCCGCCTCGGCGTGAGGGGAAGGGGGGGGCTGGCCGCGCCGATGAGCGCGGAGGCAGGCGGGAGCGGCGGCGGGGATCCCCTGTGCCCGCGCACTTACTGTATCCTGGCCGCGGTGGTCGCGTTGCCGGTCCGCGCTCGCAGGCACGCCAGCAAGAGCAGCCTCATAGCGGCCTCTCCTGCCCGCCCGCCGCTTCCGCCTTCACCTGCCGGCGGCCTCCCGGAACCAGCCCCGCGGAGCGGGTGTGCCGCCTGCGGCAGCCCCGGCCCGCCCACCGTCGCGGGGGGCAAGGCCGCGGTGTCCCGCGTTAGGTGGCTCCGAGCCCCCGGGAGGGCTGAGCGGGTCCATCGGGCGGCAGGACCCGTCTGGTGAGGGGACGGCCGCACCCTTTACCAGGTGTCCCCGGTCCGAGGGCACTCGACTGCAGAGCCAAGCTCCCGGTCTTGCACCAGTAGGTTTGGGTCCCTCTCCCCCACACCTAAATAGTGCCATATATGTTCTTTAAATGGCTGCAAAGATGACATGGCCTCAGAGAAGCCTTAAAGGCCTCCTGAGAAGAACATCAGGGGAAGGTTGGTATTGGCCACCATCTCCTGAGGCAGCTCCTCAGTCACCACCACGTCTCCCAAGATGGTTCATATTCAGTGCAGGAATGGAGAAAAAACTAATTGCGCGTAGGATACCAACAACCAGAAAAGCCAGAGGAATGTGCTAGTCCAGAGAACAAAGCAATGGGGCAGTCAAAGACCACACTTAATATCAAGAAGAGCGCACGATGAAGCAGAGCCAAAGGTGTGTAAGACCAAGGGGAAGCTCTGGTGAGGAGCCACAGCAACAGGCAGAATCCAAAGATACAACAAAGCAGGGAAGAGAAAAAGGAAGAGCCTGAACTCAGGACCAAGAAAACTGTATCCTAAACTATCAAGCCAGTCTTCAGGATAAAGCTCAGTTACAATCAGAAACAGCTGAGATCAGATGGGTGGGGCAGCAGGCAGGAAGACCAGAGGCCAGTTTAGGGAGCCTGTTGGGAGAGGGATAGGGGCCAGGTGGCTGACTGTAGGTATCCATGGTCTTGAACCTGATTCAACATTTTGTAAAAACATTGAGAGCGCGTGCAGGACATTTGTGGCCGTGAGACAGACGAGAAGGAGGGCTTGATCTAACAGAAAACTCACTTTTTTTGCTTGTATACTTCTAATCTGGTCTGGTTCCCTGATGTAATTCGCTGCAGGGCCACACAGATGCTTATGTTTCCCCAAGGCTGTAGAAGATGGGGAAATGTGGTCTGCAAATTGCAGTGCCTGTTTATTGTGGCTTAAATTACTCTTCAGGTCTCAGTGCCAGGTAGAGGGAGAAAAAGTTGCCACATACAGAGAAAGGCTCTTAAATTTAATAATTTTAAAAATAGTAGTTCTTCAAATAATTTGTGTGGATCTCTGAGGATGACAGGTATCGGGAACTGAGGGTTTAGAAGTGATAAAGATATATACTGGAGTGTATTCTGGCAAATTGTAAGCATTTTGGTACGCTGGCTCACATTTTGCTAATAGGTCGTGATGCTGCAGAGCTATGTTCAACTGTCTGCATCTCACCAAGTTATCACTTAGAAATAATTCAGCACAACATTCTTAAGACCTAAACTCCGTCCAAACTAAAAAAGACAGCTACAACTTAGAAGAGCAACAGATCTTGCATAAATGCCAAAAATAGCATAAATGCTAATTTAAGGGTAGGCAGGACTGAGCTATTTTCATCACCATTTTCGAAAGCGTTTCTGGCATGAAATCCCAGCCCCACTGAAATGTAGAGGGCTTTTGTCAATCCAGCCAGGATTCTAGCCCTGAAGTTTGTTCCACTGCAAGTGGCCTCTATGAAGCATATTTGGGCTTCTGAAAGTACTTAACCACCCTCACATCTAGCACCAGCCATCTCTGTTAGCCACTGCTGCCCAACTGTCAGCCAAACAGACCTGTAATGTCCCACACGGACTGCACGAAGCATTGCAGCTGCCTTGCAGTCTCCTGACACATTGCAACTCTCATGAGATCCCACCTGGAGTACTGCATACAGCTCTGGACCCCCAACATGAGGATGTGGACCTGCTGGAGCGAGTCCAGAGGAGGCCATGAAGATGATCAGAGGGCTGGGCAGATCATGCGCTTTGTTCTCAGCGACGACAGGCTGAGAGAGTTGGGGCCATTCAGCCTGGAGAAGAGAAGGCTCCAGGGAGACCTTACAGTAGCCTTCTAGCACCTATAGGGGGCCTACAGGAAAGATGGGGAGAAACTCTTCAGCAGGACCTGTTGTGACAGGACAAGGGGTAATGGTTTTAAAATAGAAGGAGGTAGATTCAGACAAGATATAAGGAGAAATTTTTTACACTGGGGGTGGTGGAACACTGGAACAGGTTGCCCATAGAGGTGGCAGATGCCCCGTCCCTGGAAACGCAGCACGGCTCATCCAGCTATCATCTGGGTACATCGCACCAAGAAAGGTTGGCAGTGTGTGTGTCAACCAAGAAACACACCTTGCCCTCTTGCTGCAGCCCTGTACCAAAAACAGCCTAGGTAATCCCAAATGGGAACATTCCCTAGTTGCATGGCCTAAAGCAGGATACGTGACAATCCTCAGAAAGTCATGTTTTGGCTTAAAAGGAAGCTGTGGTTTTCATATCTGCATCAGCTAATTACAAATAGCTTGGCCGTTGTAACTTCTCACTGCTATCTCTAAAACCAGACAATAGCTATGCAGCACATTCAATGTCTAACACAAAAAAAAAAAAAGAAAAAAAATTCAAACATCAAAGTAAGACAAGGCCTGTTCCATGAGACAAATGAGGAAACTTAACCAGTCATCTGGGAAATAAAGAGAAAATGAAGGAAACATTCAAAGAGGTCTTAACATTTTATTACCATTTATGGTAACTCTGCTTTTGAATGCTATATAGGCCTGAACTAACAAAATATAAAATCTACAACTCTCCAGCATTAAGTATTGTTGTGTCTGTGAAGACATGTACTTGCACTGATGTACCACTGTCTAGAAATAGCTGCATTCATTGTATTCACAGAAAGGGTCATGGATGTGTCTTAATGAAGAAGTTGTGAACTTGCTGTAGCTAAGTGTTCTTGTTTGGAGGAAAATGAAAAATCACCTTCCTGAAACTGCTATACTTCCAGAGAAAGTGTTCAGGTTACAACAGTAGCTATGAATTTTAGTGAGAGTACCTACTTCTCAATACCTGATGATTTAAATAACATTTTGTAACACAAATTTCAAATACTAGTCGGCATTGTGAGGTGCTTGTAACAGCTGTTGGGTAGGCCAATGTAAAAATCTCACCCCACTCGCCAAGGTAAATAATGAAGGGCCTATTTATTAAAACACACAATAATGCAAAATTACTTAATTACTTTGTATTAATTTGCATTACTTAATGCAAAATGCTTAATTACTTTGTAGGCTCTAGGAAATAGTACTAGACCCCTTAGAAAACCTGAAGTATAATTTTTTAAATGACAGAATCTGTCGTGTTACAGTAGTTCACAGACAGAGATCTCTGTACAGCTAGGTGCATTTTCCTCATTGTCCTTTGTCATGAATTTTAATTAGTTAAGAGAGCAAATATATTTCATGAGTCATTTTTATGGCATGCGTTATTTACAAAGGCCTATCATTAAATGAATATATTTACTTTTACAAGCATCACTTCGTCAATTACGAACGCTGTTCCAGAAATTTTAAGTCATACCTAGATGTTGGGTGTAACTATATGATGTCAAGCAATTTACCTTTTCCATTGAAAACACACAACCAGGAGTCTTTCCCACTTTGTTCTGGCCAAAATTAGGACTTTGAGATCTGCTGTTGAAGACAATTGTGTGCTTTCACGACCTTTACCTCCACATATGTGGTGGTGGAACATCAGAACATGTTAGGGCTCTGATCTTGAAACCACCAATGTATGTTTTCTCATTTCAATCATGTGCTTTGTTCCACTAAAATCACGCCTTCGCTCTCCACACGTATTTAAGACATATTCTCACAGGAACGGGTACACCTCAGACAGACACAGCAAATGCCAAGCACCAGGCGTGCCAACACCAGCCAGCGGGGCAGCGGTGCCGGGGCAGCTCCGTTTACCCGTGACACCGTAACCCGGACAGGACATGTAATTTACAGCACACATCCACGTTTTTCTGCAGGATTGCCATTTCACTGGGACAATCCTCACTTTTGCTTTTCCAACCGAGAAGCAAAGTAGGGAAACAAAACCCATTTAACTTCACTGTTGTTGTTATTGCTGGATAAACATCAGGAGAAAACGAGGGCCCTCACAGATGCCAGCGCTGAGCCTATGTCGTTAATAAAGCCACACAGCTCCAGTTAATGCATAAATGTAATCCCCAGCCTGAACTAACGCACGAAACAACCATCAAATCAATCTTCCCTGCTGCAGCCTCCCCCCTGCCCTCCGAACCCCGCCCGGCGTCCCAGTGAGAGCGGCGGGAGAAAACCTGCGGGGAGAAAGATGCCGCCTCCCTCCCCCGCTGAAGCCCCGCACACTCGGAGGTGTAGCCAAGGCCCAGCCCCGCAAGACAAGGCCCGGCCCAGCAAGGATCCGCCCGGTGAGGCTCCGCCCAGCAAGACCCGGCCCGGCCCCGCGAGGCTCGGCTCGACAATGCCCAGGAAGGCTCGGCCCGGCCCGTCACGGCCTGGCAAGGTTCAGCCGCCCCGGCATGGCCTGGCCTGGCTCGGTCAGGCAAGGTTCGGCCCGGCCCGGCCCCGCCCGGCAAGGACCGGCTTGGCTTGGCCCAGCCTGGCAAGGCTCAGCTCGGCTCGGGGGCCCCTCTGACAGCCGGTACCTCCGAGCGAATCCACCCCTCACCTTCCGGTCCGCCATGTCCCGCCCCCTCTCTAGCCCCGCCCCATCTCGCCTCTGTCGCCGCTCCCCGCAGCCCAGCCGTCCACGTGACGGCGCTGCCGACGGAGCGACGGCGCCCTCAGCCAATGGCGGCCGGCCTTCCCCCCCGCGCGGGCAGGGCGGGCCGGGCCGGGCCCCGCCGCTCCACCGCGGCGAAGTTCCCTGGGGTGGGTCGGGACGCGCGGCGGGTCCGCGGTGGGGCCGGGAAGGAGGCGCCGCCGCCGTCGCCGCCATGGAGGAGGCTGAGCCGAACGAGCGCAGCCCCTTGCTGAGCAGCGGGGAGCACGGGCGGGCCGCGAGCAGCGCTTTCCACGGGCGGCGGTTGGCCTGCGCCGCCGTGCTGCTGGCCGAGCTGCTGGAGCGAGTGGCCTTCTACAGCATCACCTCCAACCTGGTGCTCTTCCTCAACGGGCCTCGCTACGGCTGGGAGGGGGCCCAGGCCAGCCAGGCCCTGCTGCTCTTCATGGGCATCACCTACCTGGTGTCGCCTTTCGGTGGCTGGTTGGCTGACGCCCTCCTGGGCAAGTTTGGCACCATCCTGCTCAGCATGGCGCTCTACCTGCTGGGCATGCTGGCCTTCCCCGTCATCGCCGCGCCGCACACCCGCCAGGGCCTCTGCGGGGACATCCCCTTGTTCCCCGTAGAGAACTGCTCCTCTCCGGCGGGCAATGCCACCATGGCGCCTTGCTCCCAGGCGGGAGCCACCCGCTACTGCGCCACCGCCACCTTCATCGGACTGGTCCTCGTGGGGCTGGGCGTCGGGTCGGTCAAGGCCAACATCACCCCTTTTGGGGCAGACCAGGTCAAGTATTATTTGGCAGCTGCCGAATCGGTTGTGGGTGTTGATCTGAAGCAGGGGATGGCTGTCAGTCACGCAGAGGGGCTTGCCTTGGTGGGGTGGACAGTGCGCCTACTGATTCACATCTCTGTAGGTGTTAGGTCTCAGAGGGGATCGGATTGTCCAGCTTTGTTCCCCATGTAATGCGAGCTGTTAAGTTGTACCCTATTTGATATAATTTTGCTATCTATGTGGTGTCTGATCTCTTAGGACCCTTGGTTTCCTGGTAGCCCTGGCTTACATGTGGTACCTGATTTGGCTAAGCCATCACCATCTTGAGGAGTTGTGCTGAATACTTAAGGCCATTAAGTGGATTGTTAATTATCCTCATTGTGGAGTTTGTACCCAGTTAATTTGACCTCTGAGCTCATCAGGTGAAATATTGGCTGTACACTGCAGCTTTGACAAGGATAACATGGGCCTTCTGGGGTAGTGGTCAGAGGCCTTTATCGTCCTGTGATAACCGAAGGCTAGAGAACAAACAGTTTTTTGTGCTTTAGGTATTCTCCGTGTACTGCACTGTGCCCTTGAGTGGTATTTTTGTGCAGGCTGATGTTGCGCCAGATGACGGGTATGAAGGTGCTCTCAACATGGTAAACATGTTACCTGGGCTGTTCTCAGAAGGACATGTCCTGTCAAATGACCTTTCTCAGATCCACTTCAGTGCTATCATTCGTTGGATCATCACTGCAGAACCAAGTGGCTTTACATAAAATACTTGAGAGACAGCTCATAGTTCAATATCAGCTGGAATGCACTGCTGCACGAATTTTTTACAATCGTAGGCTAAGGTAGTATGCTGACCGTGGATGTTGAATTAAAGTATAATTTCTGCTTTACAAATTGAGAATTTCAGAAGCTTTGATACTGAGCAGCTTTTCTAAACAAACTGTTCTTGGTGACAAAGCAAGGAAAATACCTCCGATCCAGTTGCATGTCTGTTTACTGGCCCGTTGAGTTTTAGTTAGTGCAGGTATCAGAAATGCCATGAAATTATTTGTGAGAGGTAGGATCTACCACAATATCTTTGCCAAACATACCTCTGTTCTCTGCTGTGCAGTTTACATTTATCATTCTTTGGCATTTCAGATATTATAAATTCTGGAGTTCTGGGTGAAAGGCAGTATATAAATGTAAAACATTATCATAACCTAGGATTGTGTGTCCCCAGTGTATTGGTTCTGTTTAAGCCAGCAGGAGCCCATCAAGTGAAATAGCTTCAATATGACTTTATCTTGTAAGGTGTTTTTCAAAACTGACTGCTTATCCCCAGAACACTTTATGAACATTAAATATAAGAGATAAATAATGGCAAGAGCAGAGCAAAGGAAGAACTATTGCCAGTGGAAGTGTAGCTGTTGTACCTGGATTTTTTTAAAGGCTTTCCCCCCAAGGATTTAACGGAAAGCAGTTTTTGGCTAGGTTAGCAGATAATTCACAGTGATTTATGTAGGGTGAAGCAAAAGAAATACTCCTTTCTGGTTCATAATAACCAGTAGAACTCTGCTGAGGACTGAATTTTCCCCCTTCTCTGTTTTTCTGGCTTATCTATTGTTAAATGTATTACAGCATACCGCTTACCTTGTTGTGCAGTTTTGGGCCCTCTTGAGTGCCTTCTCCCTGCACAGGAGTGTAGCAAACTGCTGGGCAGATGGATATGTATTGCTGAGAATAAAGTCTGTTTCCTAGAGTCACATTCCTGGGAGGCCAGAACACAATGCAAGCATGTTTTGGCTGGACATGGGCTGATAAGTTGTCCTCTTTCCCTTAAATACCAAACAAAGGAAAATATGAATTGTATATCGTGTACTTTAGCTGACATAAACCACCTTTCAGATATTGTTAATTACATTTCATTGCCAATCTCTTAAAAATTACCATGTAAATTTTTCAGTTTTAACAGATGATCCATAGTTTGGGTGGAGAACCTAAACATAGTGAGGATTTTTTTTATCTAGAAGAAAAGAATAACTTTGTGGAACATTGGAATTTGATACTTATTTTTCTCTGAGGTTAAAAAGATGTCGTTTCTTAATTTCTTAATTGTTAAATGGATGCTTTTAGAAGTGCTGTTACAAGTGACTAAGCCAGTCAGCTTAGCAAAAAAACCCAGTTACTGCAAACTAGGAACAGACCAGCTTTACTTAATTGTGTTTATAAGTAAGAGCAATTTTTCTAGAAGTTCCAGATTAATCTTTCAGACAGATCTAAATCTGAACTGATGGTTCTCAGAGTAGTGTTTGTAATCATGTGATATGTATAACCTGGCACTTTCCAGTTCCCCTTCTAAGTGTAAGTGTTTTGCAGTCACTTCCTGTTCTATGTGGCAGTTTGTGACTTTCTGCAGTTAGGAAACAATATGACTGTCCCTCCTTATTGGGAAAGCTGGTTCAGCTTCAACGTTAAAGCCAGCGTTAGCAGTAGACTACTGATCTAGTATCAGCTATAATCATTGTTCTAATTATAGATGAATCTCTCTTAGGGTTATGGTGACTACAGATGCTAGTTTTAACCCACAGTATGTCTTCTGTCTTAATTGCCATTATAGCCATTAAATCTATCACTCCATAACCTGCCAAAAATCTTCTAGCTGTGCTAAAACCATTGTTGTTACAGTAGCATTGCCAGAGGCAGGATGCTGTTGGAAATTGTTGATGTGAAGATGGCTTTAGAGTGATTTTTCAACCTTTTAAAATTCATTTATTTATTTGTAGAACTTAGATTTTCCAAACTCTGGGGACGGATGGAGGACTATATATAAAGAATTGAAGGTCACTAAGTGCAAGTTACTTTGGTGGTGTTGAGGAGGCTCTGGACATCTTAAGACTGCAGATAACAGTTTGAAAACTGAAGTTGTGGCATTCACATGGGCAATACTAACTTGTTTGTTTCCAACAGAAACAGAATAGATATGACAGTAGTGAGAGGAAGCAGGCTTTAAATATGAACTGACCAAACTTCAGCATAAAAATTTGAAATTGTGTAGCAACTGAGTAGTACAGTATAGCTCTGTTACTGAGCTCTCTCCAGAGGCTGTCATAGAATAACTGGTGCCTGCAGTGATGGATTAGAAGATCAGAATTCTGTAAGAGTAAATTTGACTGTGGAAAACTTGTAAATTTTTTTGTAGGCTAAGGAGAAAGGCAAGCGTCTACGTTTTCATCTTTGCTGTGTTGTGTGGCTGCTCACATAGTTGGCTGGGATAAGTTTGGGGGTTTTTGTTACATTTGTCTCTTGTGACTGTCAGTTGACTGCAGGAATAAATGAAAACTGCAGATCTCAGTAACTTTTAAATAATCTTTTTCCTTTTACATGAGTCAAATAGGAGGTCATTGCTTTAGATCTGTCATGATGTGAAGAGGGGGAGAGGGAAGATTATGACATACTAGAACTCTGAAATGTGGGAGTTTAAGAAATACTTGATCATTAGCAGATGATGTCAGAAATCAGATGTCACAGTGGAATGGCAGGTACCAGACAGGCACTAGCTGCAGCGAAAATAAGAAATCCTGTGGATAACCATTTCTTTGAAACTGACCTAGCTGCAGAGAGCTAGGAAATTACTTTGTGACAAAGTAAAGCATCTAAATGGAGAAACTATGGAGAAACAATGATGCTTGTATAGATTCCTGGCTCTTTACATAAAAATCAGGAGAATCTAACAGAATTTTAATGTCTGAGCTATATAATATTTTTGGTTTCAAGCTGTACAAACTGCTGTGGTTAGTACTTGGATCATCTCCTAAGAAAGATGTTGATGTTGAAAAATCCAGAGGTGGGATAATTCAGCAAGTGATCATCTTTCTTCTAAGTCTGAATGAGGCCTAAGTATTAACTGTAGGGACAGCTGTGCGGTGGCAGTTCCTGTCAGTCAGATCTTTGTCATGACTTTTCATCAGGGGGTGGAACTAAAGATCTAGTTACTCTTTCTCTCTTTCTTTGTTTTAGTTGTGTTTAAAATTTAGTTCTGAATGTAAGACGTTAACCTAAATGGGTTTAGAGTATCGCAGTGCAGAGTTACACAGCTGATGTGTCCTCTGCTGAAAGTGACCGTAAATAACCTAACGATGACACAATTCCCATAACATAGTGTTCCAGACACTCAGGATTCTTCAGCGTGAAAACTTTGGTCATAATTACATCTCATCTGACCATAATCAATCTGATATAAGTGCTTTGTATTAGAAATTTTGATTTTGAGAACTATTCCTTTACTATTTTGAAATTCAGTGCTGTGTAGGTCCCAGTTATAAAACTCAGAATGTCACTGTGCTTTGCATTCTGCATTTGCATTAATTACTTGTAAAGGATGGTTATCAGATATATCAAGAACAGCTTTTGGACTGTAGAAAACCCAAGTGTTAGGTTAGATTTTCCTTTGGAAAAAATATGTTAGATGTCTTGAAAGTAGCAAGATTATTTTATTTCCTCTTTAGAGGCCCACCTGAACGCAGGCAGCATTGACATCTGGCCAGTGACCGACAAAGCAGCTGTGGCTGGAACACTTAGAGTTGCTCATTTCCTGCATTTCTTTATTGGTGGGGTTTTTTGGTGTGGGTTTTTTGTTTAGTTTTTTCTGGGGGGTTGAGGGAGGCTGTGGTTTGACTTTTTTTTTTTTTTTTAATTAAAATTTGCCCTGTAGTTTAAAAAAGGAAAATTTAGGGTGATTGGGATGCAACTTGTACAGGAGGTCATTCTGTATCTTTATTAAAGTAGAAGGATTATTCCTTAGTGTTCTTGGAGAACATCTAGTAGGGGGAAGAAAGGTGTGAAAGGTTTGAAGAATGCAGAAAAGTGAACTGGATACTCAAGACTGGATATTATGCAGTTGGAGTTGATCTAAATAAGTGACAGTTGTCCAACACTGGTAAATTCTGTGGAAAATGTCTGAATGTGAGCTCATTTGCAAAACAACATGTTACCTAGAGCTAATAAATTTTGTGTATTAGATACTTGCCAATGTTGTTTGAGTCAGGGCTTCTTTGAAACAGTTTTACTACAGTGTTTTTGTGCAGTGATTGGAAGGCTGGCACTCCACCCGTGGCATTTTGCTGCTATCGTTTACATTTTCCTGTTGTAAAGAGTTTGACTAAAACACGGTAAATCTAAGAAGGTGACCTTTGCATACGTTTTAGGCACTACTACTGGTTTTAAGCTGTTCTGTTGTGATGGGGACAAAATTTTTTAAGCATATCTATTTTGACTTTCAGTGCAGGGATGTGGAACCCTTAGCCCTCAGGACAGATTCAGTCCAGGACCCACACTGTACTTGTGCCGTTTATGTGCATCATATTCCTGCTGCAGTTGCTGGTAGGACGTTAAGAATATAATGAAATTGAGCAGAGGGAGTGATAGATTTTTCTTTCTGCTTGGGTGATTGAAAATAATGCAAGCGTAAGGGGAAAAGGGAGAATTCCTGCAGTTTTGTGAAAAATACTTGTCCTTGATAAAAATACAGTAATAAGAGTCTAACGTTGTTTTCTTCTTCTTAGTCCCTTATTAAAATGTAGCATCTACTTAGGAAGAGAGTAAACCAATCTATTTTGTGCTGTCACATGGCTCAAACAATAGCAAGCAGGGTGAAACTTCGGGAATTCTGCTGTAAATGTAATATAATTAGAATTTTGGGCAGCTGATGTGGTGTTTGAAATGAACTACAAGGATTGCCTTCTAACTCTACCGTGTTTTCTGGTTTTGGTAAGACATCTGCATAGTTATTCCACTTTACAAGATATTCCACCAGCTAGTTCAGTGTGATTTTTTTTTTTTTTTATTAAGTTCTGAATGTGTGCCAATAAAATGCCATAGCAGCATTTCAGACGTGGCTGTGATGTGATTTTTAGTGCGTATATATACTTTGATAAGGAAGCAGAAAATGGAGTCTTTTCAGTGTAATTCTGTGGTGTGTCTGTCCCTTGAGCGTTGCATTCCTTTTTGGTCACTGTTTCAAAAAAGGTGTTGGAGAAGGAAATTTCAGGGAAGGGCCGCAGATGTGGTCAGTAGTTTCCATGCATGGAATCATGAAACAGTCTACAGTGTCCTATCTCTGAAAGAGCAGCTAGAAGGAAGATGTGACAGTGGTTTGTGGAAGCAATGGTCAGGGAGAGAGAGGCAGAAATGGACCAGGGATGGGATAAAGGTCATCCGTCTGCTATTGTTTTCTGGACCTAGGTAAAACGAGTGAGGCTAATACAGGGCAGGTTCAAAGACAAATGGAGGTGGTTATTCCCACTGTGTAATTAGCTGGGGAACTCCTTGCCACAGGATATTATGGATTCTAAAAGCTGACCTGGGTTCAGAGGCAGGCTGGACAAGTTCATGTAGAGATCTGCGTTTATTAAGGAGATAGAAGCCATCTTTGGTTCAGGAAGTTTCTCAGGAGCTCAGGGTTGGAGGCTGGGATAATACTTAATAGAAGCATCATGCTGTGCTCCCCTTGTTCTCACCCTTCTGAAAATTTGCTTTCATCTCCCACCTTTTCTTTGCATAGATGTGAGCAAAGAAAGAAAAGTAAGAAGAAGGACAGGAAGTCGTCTTCCTTGCAGAAAGTATAAGAGAACTGAGACTTTATGATGAAGAAATGGAAACTTCATAAAATAGATTGCAAACTCTTTACATAAGTTGGAGCCCTGTGTTTGCGATGTAATTGTTTGCTAATATCCTGCTGCTGTTTGGGGTGTAGAAGGAATTCCTAGCTTGATGCGGGTGATAACTGTTAAAATTAGGAAATGAGTACCGAGTTGAAACTGGAAAGGGAGAATTTATTGAGTTTAGGCTCTGAGATGGTATTTAACATGCTAACAGACCTCCTTAAATGCCTAATAATGCTATTATATATGTATAGGAATAGATGCCATAATAGTCCTTTTGTTACCCTTGGTTAAATGATACAGATGGCTTTGTGCACCACTGAGAAACTTGAAGCTGTAAATCAGAACTGACAATGTTAAAAACTTATTTCAAGACATAGCCTGCTTTTTGTATTGCAAACTTTTGAAGATCTGGCAAATGAGGAAGGGAAACTTGCAATTAGAAATAAAAAAACAACTGACTCAGCAAGACTGGTGCATGGCACTGACTTGTTAGTCGCTGTTAATCACCTTTCAGTCATAAAACAGTGACAAATACGGTATTATGGATTCTTCTACAGGCTAGTTGATCTTTTTAATGTATTTCAAATTTTAACTTGCATAATTTGTTTTACATCACATCTTATGAGTGATGCTGGGTTCCTGTGACTTAATTACAAAACATGGGGTGATTTATGGTAGGCAATACAGAAGAAAGAGTGATGGTGAAAACTGTACAGGGTAATTCAATAAACCAGGGATGTCTTTACTTTCACTGGAGAGCCATTGAGAGCTTCAAGCAAAAAAAAATAGCACTATGAACGCTGCTGACTAAATAGAGGGATAAATGTTTACAGGGGCCTTGTGACACCTGAGGCAACCCAAATTTAATTTTTTTTTTTTTTTTAAAGGCCAAAATGGCAAGCCTTCAATTTGTGTTCTGATGAGAGGCATTAGGACTGTGTTAAAATTTAAATTTGTGCTTTAATTACCAAGTAGTCATTTGAGGCTTAGAAAATGGAATATGGTTAACTGTTATATGTATACAGTTGGAAGAAGCAATTATTACAATACTAATACAGGAATTTTTAGGTAGCTTAACTTTTTTTTACTAAAAAAATAGTTATTTCAAATTCTGTGGACATTAATCTGAGTGAGCTTTGTCTAGAGAAATGACCAAATGAGAGACAGTGCAGTAGAACTAATAACAGTCTCTGTGGGGAAGCTATGTACTTCAGTATTGTGTGGCTTTCTTATCCTTATGCTGCAGTTCTAGAAGGTCCTTGATACAATGGGGTAACTCAGTAAGGTGTCATTTCATCAAATACCATGCTAAGTCCAAAATACTTAAATATTTTCATTATGACTCTAAAAACTCTTCAGTGCATTGAACTTGATTGAATTTAATAAACATGCTTAATTTTCTTCAGAAATTTAATGACTTGTTTTTAATCTTTTCCAGGTCAAAGATCGGGGTCCAGAAGCCACAAGAAGATTTTTTAATTGGTTTTATTGGAGCATTAATTTGGGAGCTATTCTCTCTCTGGGAGGCATTGCATACATTCAACAGAATGTGAGCTTTGTTATTGGATATAGTATCCCAACAGTGTGCATCGGGATTTCGTTCATGGTTTTCTTATGTGGTCAGAGTTTCTTCATCACAAAACCACCTGACGGTAGTGCCTTCACAGACATGTTTAAAATTCTTGCATATTCTTGTTGCTCAAGAAAGAGACATGTGGAACGTTCACCTAATAGGTTTGTAATGAGCTCTTTTGTACAGTCTGAATTGAGTGACTCAGCCTAAGAGCTGGAACTAGTTAGTTGAACCTAGCTGGCAGTAAGTCACACTAGAGAATACGCTAGAACAGGCAGTTTTGCTTTGAGAACTGGAACTGGAAAATTGGAGTCCTGGAGATACTTTCTGGGTGTTCTTGGATGAAAGAGAGGCACGTTTTGAGATCACCGCGTCTCCATGGTGCAAGATAGTTTGTTGTTTTCCGTTCAGTTGAATGCTACGTATTGCCAGTTCCGAGTTTCTGAAAGTAACATAACCTAAGTATTCTGCTTTTAAGCATTGGTTAACTTTCTTCTCTGCTTAGATATGTTTATGGGACACCTTCTGATTTGAAAAACACTTATCTACATTTAATGTTGTAAGTGGCTTGATGGGCAACCACAATGTGCTTTTTGCTTTCAAACAGTTACTTCACTGTTAAGAGATGCCCCTGGAATACTGGTGGCTGGATTTAGTCACTGATGATAAGAGATGTCAGGTGCCTCCACTGCAATGGACTTTCATGTATTGAGATTCAAAAACAATTGAATTAATTAGAATAACTTGTATTTTGTGATACTTAAGTTCTGCATATTGCAGTGCCAGTTATTTATGCATGGCAGGGGGAGGATGGGAAATAAGGAAAGTTTTACAATGGACATTTTCAGCTTGTTCTTTCACCTGCTGATGATCCATTCTGGCCTAGTTGTTTTACTGTAACTTACATGAGTAATTTATTTTGGAAATGGATGAGCTTTTTATAGTGAAGTGTCACAAGATTGCCAGTTACATCAGTTTTTGTTGTTGTTTAACGAAATGTTTCAAATTCTTTTCAAAAGCGAAGGCCAGGGAGTACTTCAGCAACCTCGCAAGCAGAGCCTGTTTGAGATGGCCAAGCTGTCTCATGGGGGCCCATTCAGAGAAGATAAAGTAGAAGATGTGAAAGCTCTTGTCAAGATTATCCCTGTCTTTTTAGCTTTAATACCTTACTGGACAGTTTATTTTCAAGTGAGTAGTTTCAAATGGTTACATTTTTATTTTACATGTCTAAAACCGATAATTTCTCCCAGTTGAATTTGAAAGGTCCTGGGGCACTAGCACTAAGTTGCAGTCCTGAGCCTGTGTTATAAATCTAACTCCTGTCTGAAAATAACCTACCAGAGCACTTACCTGGAGGAAACACACAAAAGCTTTTTGGGGGGGAACTGTTCTATAACGTTTACTTAGAGTTAGCATTCAGTAGCTGTTATTCTAAAGAAGATGAATATTGAAGAGGATTTTTCAGAGCTCTGCTATTGACAGTTTGACTTAATACTCATGTGTTCAATAATGTTAACTACTTGTCTTTCACACACCTGGGGTTGCATCTCAGGAATCATTTTAATAATATTATGTTAGGAAAAATAATATTGCGTGATAGTATCTTCTGAGGTTTTTTTATTTGCTACATAAAATTGTTGTGGAAAGCTGTATTAGCTCACCAGTATGCCAAAGTATCTCATTTCACATTTTTCTGGGAGTTCTTCCATAAACATGAAACTTACCCTGAAGTTGAGAGATGAAAAATGGCTACTAAGAATACTTTCAAGTAATATTTTGACTTAATATTAGAAAAGAAAATCATTAAAATGACAGTTAAAACTAACAGTTGTTCAAATTAACATATCTTAAATATTGCACTTTGTTTCATCTTGCAGTTGATTCAGATAGGTCAGAGTAAGTGGTCTAGATTTCATTTTAATGAATTCCTTTCTGGTTCTTATGTCTTGATGAGAATAATTAGGATAGCAGATATGTTTGGGGGGTACAATATGCAGAAGTGGTTTTTTAAATCACATGAATGATTCTTTGTGCTTTTAGTAAAAATAAATGTAAGGATTAAAAAAAAAACTTTCAATGTTCTAGCAATAATTCATTTTGTTTTGCTCTATTAGCACTGTACCTCTGGTATAATCTTTGTTAATTATTAAAAATGTAAAAATATCTTGCTCTCAGTACTCTTGTCCAAGTAATCTCAACTCATTTTTTCCTAATGCTAGATGCAGACAACATATGTACTGCAAAGTCTCCATCTGAAAATTCCTGAAATATCAAATGACACCAACTCTATTCATACGGTAAGCAGGGCAAAACAAGTGAAAAGTATGTTTTCTTTACTTGAAATGCAAAATAAGTAAGTATTGTACAAAAAACCCAGGAAGTTAAAGTAGTGACCTAAGGGGAATCACTGGCCACAGACATTGGGCATTTAGAAGCACGACACATAATGCAGAGATTTTGGCATACCTACTGGTATGTGGAGTTCACACCATCCTGTTTTGAATGTATTCAGATAACTTTCACTGCTTTAATTAAGAGTGTCTTTATCCTTCAGTGGACAAAGTATGATCTTTGAAGAAAGCTTATAAATCTATATGCCCTAAGCTTTCAAAGTTGTAAGTAGTACAAAAGCATTGCTACAAACTCAGTAGGAATACCCATACTTAAATGAAACATCAGTATTTGCAAATTTGGAATCTGAGATACATTTGTAACTTCATACAACTTAATCAATATTCACTTTACCTTGAATCAGTTTAGCATGTTGAAGGAAGTCATTCAATCAATATTTTCAAGAAAGACTGGCATCACGTAATTGCAGAAATGATACTGAGAAATAAAAAGTAGGAATGTAAGTTACTAACAGGCTTACTAAATGTTCTTTTAAAATTAGGTTTCTTCTGTTTTATTTAAAATGAATACCAATAAAACAGAAGGCCTTCAGTCTTTTTTTTTTACAGAGCAAAAATAAAAAAATGCTTGTTCTTAATTTTTCTTTGAACTTGCTTGAAAACTGGAGCTGCTTCTGAATCACAGCTGAAGGCTTAATGGAGTTAGTGATACTGGCTAAGACCTCTAAACCAACTAAATGCTAGTTACTTAATTTTACACAGTTAAAAAATTAAAGAAAGAGTAGACCGAGACTCCTCAGTTAAACACATGCCATCAAAAAAGGATCCAAAGCAAATTTCCTCAACTGAGTTCTCAGTTTGTGTATTTTTTTTTTGCATAGCTTTTGGGCACAGAAAGCTATTGCCATTTTCACTTCAAGGTTCAGTTTTGTGGTGTTTGAATTGCATGTTCATTTAAAAATAAGATATTTTCTTATTCAAAAATTGTAATTAGTCTGAGGCTTCTGGTTTAGTTGCATCGATTTTAATTGTGGACTACATTCAAGGTGGTTGCTTTTTTAGCATATCCCTTATTCTACTGTAATACAGGTGAGTACGTTTAGATTTTTGTATGTAACCAATTGTTCTTTTCATTGACCTTTTCACATTTCTTTTTTGCTCACATGTGAGAGGGGACTCTTAGGTTTTTTTCTGTTATTATGAACCATGTGACTGTCTTGTTAGAACATTGTCATTGTTGGACTAGAGAAGTGAATTTTCTTTCTTCTAACAAAGCGCACACAGGACTTCAGAGTCTCATTGTCAGTCTGTTAATGCTGGTGTGACATTTGAAGCAAATGAAAAGGTGAATGGGAGAGGGAAGGAAATTGACAGTTTTACAGTTTTGCTAAATATTTCAAAATAAGCAAGAATTTGACTAGCTCAGCAGAATTCCCTGTGTATTTTTCAAAGTGTGTGAAGATTGCTAAGCAATGTATGTAATGTTACGTATCAAACTGCTGAATATTTTTATATAGCCAAACCAGCTTATTATTCTATTTCCAAATCTGTGATCTTGACATGCCGGGGAAACGTTAAGGAGAGGTTAAGATGAATTTCAGTTTTACCATCATCATCATAACTTCTTGGGGTTGGCAAACTGTGAACCAGAAAGCATTTGCCTGGGTTCTTTGGAGAACTGCAATGACAACTGTAATGCAGAGCAAGAAAGCAGTAGTATTTTTAATGACTGTTGTTACAACATGTTTGCACGCAGAGTGCGCTAAAAATGTGTCACATCTATACGCTAATGCTACTTGGAGATTTTGACAAAGCCTAATGTGAACGCGGCGTGATGTCAGTCAAAGACGTGGTGCTCTTGGTGCAAACTCCTGTGAAAGCGCAAACTCCTGCTTTGATTATGAAGAACTAAAGGTTCACATTTTGCTGACTCCTGTTTTTGCAGTTCATTATCATCTCAGCCGTACTGAAGTGGTTACAGCCAGTCGGTGAAACAGGGCGCTCATCCGCGATGTGTTAGAGGCTGAGGGCTTGGGTTACTGAGGTGGCTGCAGCGGTTGAGATTGTATCCCTAAGGGAATCTGATTGGCTTCCTCTTACTGTGGCTGTGGCTTTAGTTTGTCATAGGCTCCTTGGTTATCCTGGATAATTCCTAGAGATTATTTGTCTTTTCTAACGCTCAGTTTCCACACACACAGAAACAGTTTAGTATCAAAAACTGAATCTGCATCTGAACCACACAGATCAAGCAGTATTTGTATTTTGGGTCGAAGAGTCAGTGCGATGCATAGTACAGTGTCACACTGTTCTAAATGCAATTTTAAAAAATATCTCCAAAGCAGAACATTTTTATAAATCTTCTGTACTGTTTTGGTTTGTTAGCTCAGAACAGATGCTAAATATTATTAAGCTTGGTAGAAATTGTCTCGTTCATACAGACAGGAATCTTACTGTCTAATACTGAATCCTGCAAATGAGAAAGGATGTTTGTAGTACACAATACACTTCATTCATTTGACATACATAATTTAATTTTAATTGAATTTTGTATTACACTAGTAAAACTCTGTTTCTACCGTTCTGTGGCATGTTTCTAAAAGTTCTAAGCCTAATAATAGAAGATCTACAGAACCTGGCTATTAAATATTTTTCATGACTGAAGTAGGAAAAAGTTTAATTCTGTCAGACTAGAGTTTGTCACTGGAAGCACAATAGCAGGGACTATTTAATTGCATTAAATCATTTCCTGACCTGTGTGCTATTAATATTGAATTTGAATGCTTTTAAAAATGTATCTTGGGATGTCTTCAGTTAAATAATCTGCACAGTTTTGTTTACTAGGTTTGTTTGAGTGGCACAATTAATCATTCCTGAAACAAGTGTTCTATAACTAAAAAAAAAAAAATCTTAACAGCAGAAAAGCTCCCAAAGGACAGTGATTTTTTTTTTTTTCCATTAAACATATTTCAGGATGCATACAGAAAAACTCATGTGTTGTGATAATGCTAATGGGCATCTCATCTTTCAAAAGGAAATCATATAGTTTTAGTTAGTTAACTTTTGTTTTAACAAAAATTAATTCAGAGTAAGGACCTAAAATAGGAGCTCTATGAAACTTTGCAATCTTAAAAAATAAGTCCTTTGCAAAACATCTTTGCTGAGCTCTAAATTTGGTTCCTTTAGAGTACTCTCTTCATCTGCCAGGTAAATTCCTATTCCTCATTTTCCTTGGAACTCTGGAACTATGTGCAGTATTATTTGCTTTTGTGTAAAGAACCTTTTTGCTCTGAACACCTGATGTTCTTCAGTTCCAGCAGAAAGCGCCTACGCTATCCCCCTCAAACAGCCCCCCGCCCCGAATGACACCCACCTCGGCATAGCTGGAGATACATTTTGAAAGTGAGAATATGCAATACTGTTGGAGTTACTATGGTGAGGAATCATTTGTGCTTCTGAGATAACAGAATTATCAATTGCTAAATGAAATGAAAACCTGAATAGCTGAGTGTTTGTTTTCCTCAGCTTTTACACACTCTTATTTTTCTTTTCCCAGTGTCTGTCAGTACACTGTGATTTATTTTGGATCTCAGTGTTCCATCAAAAATATTTTTTCCTTTGTTAAACAATAGCAAAAAACAACCCTTAATTATGAAATTGCTAACTTAAGCCATCTGTCCTTTCAGTTTCCAGCAGCCTGGTTGACTATGTTTGATGCAGTGCTTATTCTGATCCTAATACCCTTAAAAGATAAATTGGTGGACCCCATTTTAAAGAGGAATGGCTTGCTTCCATCGTCACTGAAGAGGATTGCAGTTGGAATGTTCTTTGTAATGTGTTCTGCATTTGCTGCAGGTAAGAAAACAACTTTGAGATTTACTTGCATAGCTATTTATTCAGCTATTTGCAACAGCATTTTTGTAAACCTTTCTGAATCTTTAATTCAGATTATTCAGAAGTCTTTTTCATGGCATAGTTAGAATGCAACTGCATGGATACATTTTCTACAATGAAAGAGATTTCACCCAAAAACTTACTAAACTGTTTTGAACGTTTGTGATAAAATTGGATTGTTTTTCCTGCCTGAAACAGACTTCAAGTATACCTTTTAAAACCAACTTGTTAAGGTTTTCACATATGGCATTACTGTCTAGTATGCTTGGTAGAGGTGAACTATTTTTTTTCTGACCATATTTTCTCAACAAATGCCTTAGCTTCATGATCGGGTTTGAGTTGCCTGTACAAAGTGTCCAGCATTTGGCCATGAGGCTGTGACTCCTCCTGAAATAAAATTTGTGGTATTATGGAAGTCTCTGTTGTCTGATTTATTAACCACTTATGTTGAAGTTGAAAGCTTATTTATCCCGAAAAACAAATTAGTTCAGAAATAAGTATGTTCCTTCATATACTCTGACTTCCAAGTATTAAAAACGTGACATTTTACCTAAAATCCTTTCCCTTTATCTGAAATAATAAAATTTAGGTTATGGCTGAACAAGAGTTTCCTCCCACTTTGGGTTTTTTCTCCCCTACCTTAATGTTCTCTAATGTTTGGGAATTACTGTAGTGTAAAATAGCTTAGCCATAGCATGAAAGGAAAAAGATGGCAACTTTGTTCAAACCATAAATCAGCTGCTTTTGAGGTGATTTAAAGTTGTTAAGCACTGCTGATGTGGAACTGAACATTTCTGAGCAATGCTTCATGGAACCTATAGCCTTCACCTAGTATCACTGTAATGAACATATTGATAAAGCATTATAGCATTAAATAAATTAATTTCAGCACTTGTAATCTCCTATATTTTAGAGAGAGGGACATTTTATATGGCTATTAAGATTTCTCTCAATGAGAAAGATAATTACCTTATTAGACCAAGGTCACTTTGTATGTGGGCAAGTAAAGTTCTTAAAGCAAAGTCATTTAAACTTAAAATGGGAATGTTTCTGTTATTCCACATTACTTAGGACACTGCTACCAGCAAAAGAAGATGATGTAAAACAGTTAAATGTCAGCTCTTTAAATAGAACCTGCTGGCTTACATAGAAGTGAATTCAAAACCAGCAATATCTGTCTTTATTAGTACTGGGGAAAAAAAATGTAATGAACTATGATAGCTGAGTTAGGGAATAGTTTCATATAACAGAATTCTTAAAAATTTCAAATGCCGTCTTCTTTTTTATTGACCTACAAATATAATGCAAGATTTTGTTAGTTTGATCCTCCCCTAGCTCTTCCACAGTAGAAACTGATGTGGTGAATCCTTTCGGTGGTTATCTGCAATCTGGTTCGAAAGTTTAACCTTTTGGAGTAAGTTAACATCCCTTCATCATAACATGAATTTAAGACCTTCAGTTGTGACAAATTTGGGGCATAGGAAACTCTTATTTATTTCTAGTGGAGGGGAAAGTTTCTGTTGGTTTGTATGTTTAATAAAATTTTTATTTTGTCATGTAATGATATTTATAGAAGCCATATTTTAATATTCTTAAAATACAACATTACTTCCAACCATTTCTGCCTTAGAGAGAGAGATACTGATTAACATCTTAAATGTATGAAGATGTTAATATCTTAAATTGCAATCTTGGAAATATCTTAATTAGTTGGTTTTGCCGTATGTCCATTTTAACTTATTTATCTAAATGGCATTAGTTCTGGACACTACTTAGGCTGCCTATTAGATTGTTTAGATTATTTTTGATATCTTATAAACTCAGTGAGAATACAACTGATTAGATTTAATGAACATCTGCTATGCTTCATGCATTTTATCGTAAATTCTGAGCAGCAGTATTTAAGGTTATTCAACTGGAAAATCTACTTCATTTATAGAATTTAAACTATTATAGCAAGAGCTTAAGAGTCTTTTAACTACTAAAACTATGAGATTAAACTTGAAGCTTGTCTGTCAAAGTCTAAGAAAGAATTAATAGATTCTAGATTCTGAAGTACTCTGCTTTGATTGGCAAAGTTTGGTATATGGTAGTTATGCTCCTGTGGGACTAAATGCCTCGGAAACCTGTTTATGTTGTGAAGAGTATCAAGCACATTAAGGATCACTAGATGTTTTGAGGTGCAGTGATTTCGTGTTGAATGTATACGAATTAAATAATGTCTGAGTTCTTAGCTGACTGTACTGCTTTGTTTACATTTTAATTAAGTTCCACTCTAAAATGTTTGTCAGCTACATTAAAATCAACCCATCAAGAAATCCAGCTTTATTTTAATTACACCAGCTCTTCGTAGTTCAGAGGGCACTCAGGTGGCTGAAGAGCTAAAGAAAGATACTTAAAAATAAGATGGGTAAGTGGTCACCTAAAAAGAAGCGAGGAAGGTAGAGAAAATGTGGTGGCACTAAGAAAATGTGGTGCCACTAAGAAGTACTAAGGTAAACAACAGTCTTTACCTCAAAAACAGATGTCATTAAGGAAAACACTCTTTTAAAGAAATGTTTTGGGGCCTCAAGGTAGTATTTAAACAAACTTGAATAATTTTGACCTGTTTTCCCTCTGCATTTCTTGTTTCTCAGAAGATTAGACTGTAGAGCTGTAGCAAGATTTCATACTGGAATAGATTCTGAACTACTGTGAATGAATAAACATGGGTTATACAAAGGCAGCTTTCCATCCTTTTCAAAGGACTTTGTAAGTCACTTGTTAACGCGTGCTCCCTCAGTCTGATTTTCAGAGCTCTGGCTCTAAGTCCCTTCAATGATGAAATACAATGTTATTCTTAAGCATGTGATTGCTAGAACTTCTTGTTTAGTTATGGCCTTACCTGCAGACTGTATATAGGGACTACAGGGAGCTTTCCTCGCACTTTCTTCCCAGCTTGGGTCTCTTGCCATGACCAGGACCAATAAGAAACTGGACATCACAGTATGAGGTGGTTTTGGTGAACATCAGTCGTTTCCCTTGGAACACCGTCACTTAGCAGAGAGATGGGGATCTGGTTGGCCCCCTCAAGGTTTATATGTCACAGATCTGGGAAGAAACAGGAGAACAGATATTAGATTGTGCATTAGAAATTGCTTGTGCTCCTTTATATGAAAAGTGTTGTCAATAACTCCAGCCAACATCATTTCAAATGTCCATGTCATCCTTTGGCTGCCTCTAGGAAAGAAAAAGCTAGAAGTGTGGAAGCAGATGTAATCACTTGTACATGGTATAATATCCATGAAGGATCACATCTGTCATCTAAGCCTTGTACAATTTTTTTTTTGTAACAGGAGTGATATTTTGTGCCCCAAGACTCGGTCAGATCCTGGCTCAATAAGTAGACAGAGACCGA
The DNA here is from genome assembly GCA_011801015.1 of Ardeotis arabs. Lineage (NCBI taxonomy): Eukaryota > Metazoa > Chordata > Aves > Otidiformes > Otididae > Ardeotis > Ardeotis arabs. The sequence continues at coordinate 26,790 of JAAGAY010148053.1, read as the reverse complement.
AGGTGGCAGGCGCTAAATGGGAGGCCACGTGTGTGTAACGCGTATTACAGGATGTAACGTCATTGACTCAGCCTTGCCCCTCTGAATGGGTGATGAATGAGTCCACCTTATTTCCAAGGACATTGAGAGCTCTTTTATAGAGGTCCTTTCTGGGTGAAGCAGGGAGTTTTATTAACTATTAGCTATTCTGTGCCTTTTATGTAATGGTGAGGCAAACCCTTTAATTGGGGCAACTTCAATAAAAACCCTACAGCGTTATTTGATATTCACTTTCTACTCTAAAATGTTGTGTTGAGCAAGCTAAAAGTTGTTGTATTTTAAAGTATCATCTCTATTTTTCGTTCTACTTGAAGTGCTTTCTATGCAGTGTATTGCTTGTAAAGCAAGCTGTAATGAGCTTTTGGATCTCTTGGGCTGGTAAGTGTCATATAAATGTCATGATCATATTCACAGAGGGTTTTCATAGTTCTGTAGGTCTGCTGTAGCCATTTTGATAAGCAAAATGGTTTCTAATTTATTAATACAATGGTGGCAGATGCAGTGGTTCAACACTGCAAAGTAGTAGTTTGAAAGTGAGATTGTCTTTAAAAGAAAATAACATAGTTTGTATGAGGAAGCTCTTAGCTAATGCATCTGGAAAAGCATTGAGTATTTGTACAAGTATTGCTACTGAATAAAAATAAAATAGCTAATTCTATGGCACAAGAACTGTATGTCTTGAAATAACAATAGCAAAAGTATCCTCAAATGCTTTAAGTTAGGAAATAAGGAAATACACATTCTTATTTTATAATTTGTAACTGCAGTGCAATTGACTGAATCCTAATTGAATTCTTAATATGAAGAAACAGTGTTTTCATCTTTGCATCTTAGGTCAAACTTTCTTTTTTTCCCCCTCCTTCTGTGTAGGAATTCTGGAAAGCAACAGACTGAAGATTGTAAAGGTTAAAACAATTAATCAGACAATTGGAAATGTTACATACTATGCTGCAGATTTGCCAATATGGTGGCAGATTCCTCAATATGTGCTGATTGGTTTCAGTGAAATATTTGCAAGTATAGCAGGTAAGAGTCTTGTGCGTGTTATTTTTTGTGTGTTATTTTTTGTGTGTTATTTCCTCTGAATCTTCCTCTGTGTTGCAAATAAAACTTGTGCTTTGTAATTTTTTTGGCTTAAAACCTGAGCTCACAGTCTAGAAAATCAATTAGTAAGTGGAAACACCTTTCTGAGGGGAAAAAGGAAGAAATAAACCATCGTTAGAAAGATTTGTCACCAGTTTAAATTCATGGTACTTGATTTTATACATCTCTGAAATAAGAAAAGTTATGTGACACTCAATCTAAACTAGGATTTTTTTTGTGAATATTAATAATGAAGTAGCTATTTTTTTAGACAGTTTTATCTGCTTTATTCATAGATCACATTTTCTATAGTTCTTTTAGTACTTCAATGTGATACTAAGCAAACTGAAACACTGTTCAAATCTTGCCTTTTTTGACCAAACGCAAGAGATCTTAAATTTCTTAATACTGTTCTGTATGATCATACTGTTTTTAAAGCTGAAGGTGAAGTGGGAGGAGAGGGTGAACAGGACTATAAAATCTTACTTTCTGGTCTGTTTGCAGACATGCAGGGCTCATTAGCAGGAAGAAAGCCCAGGCAGTTTATCTGTTGTCACTGTGGTATGCCTAACACTGGCTTATTATGATTAAACATGTGAAATGCTCTTGTGAATCTCTTAGCACAATGTTTACATATCTAGTGCTTGGGAGTAATGCTTAGTTACCAGCAACAGAAACCTTTCATGATTGTAGAAGTAGCTACTCTGATACTACTTAAATAGAATTGCAGAGCTACCTGCATTATATATTGGAACTCCTCCAGTGACTTGATTTAAAAATCATTTAGTGTTTGCTTAAATATAGTTACTTATTAATATGTTGAAATATTGTTTCAGAATATTGAACTTTGAAGATCATCCATTCAAACTGGTATTACACATAGCTCTTTTTCTTCGATTCCTTATGACAGAATTTCCTGGTTTCATTTCCCCTGTAGGAGGTTACTTTCATTCCTCGTGCTGCGCAAGCACAGTGGGTTAAAACGAGTCTCTAATTCTCTAAGGTATTGCTGGTCGTAGTCCCAGCTGTCACGTGGTCCATTTGTTCCCCTCTGAGAGGAACAGAGAACTCTACTCCATCAGGTTACACGTGTTCTACTATCATCACAGTTGTTAGGAAATAAAACAAGGTGGTCGGATTGCTTGGCAAGTAGAAGAAAATCTGGAGTTTGGGTTTTTTTTCTGTCTCTGAAACAGCTTTATGCATTTATCTGAATACTTACTAGGTTTCTGATGTACAGTCAAGTCCTTGAATGAATTTACTTCAATAAGCAACTAGTAAGATGTGGGGAGAGTTGTTATCTTCAAAGCACACTAAGATCCAAGATGCTAAACGCTTTAGATTCTTAAATGGAAAGTGTGCTTTAGCATATCAGTATGTATCCTTTGCTAGAGGATGTATCTACATAGTCATTGCTGTCCTGTATTACAGTACATTTCATTTTGTGTGAACGGCAGCCGTCACAAGTCCTAAGACATGAACATCTGAAGATGGAAGTCTTGCTTAATTGAGTTACTTGTTAAAACTAAGGCTATCTTTAGCATTTTTATTAAAAGAGTAAAATGAGTTACCTGTAGTTGCAACCTTAGAGGTTGTGCCAATTAAATCTCAGCTCAGATAAACAGATGACATCAGAAATGCAAGTGTTTGTGCAAAAATAAATAAATTTCTTCCCTCTTACACATTTGTGTTTCTCTGTCAAGCACTGATACTAGTTTATAGATGTTCACTAGGAAAAAATAACAAACCTATCTGCAGCTTGTGGAAGGTTCAAGGACTTGATGCATTCTCTGTTGAACTCCAAACTGAGGGTTGTTTTATCAACTGCTTTAGTGGACTTCTTCAGGAGAAGTAAATTCTTTGAGGCTTACACTATTCTTATGCAAATACCCTCCTGTTCTGCACTGGCTAGGTCTGTACCAACAGCTTTATAACTTCAAAACCTGTTGGTCAATGTTGGGAAAAATGCAAATGATTCTCTTTGAACCAGAAACTCTATGCAGATCTGAATTGCTTTGTGTATTACACTTTCATTTTATTTGTTTTACAAAGCTTTTTTTTCTGCCTTCTGATTGTTATCTAAACGGATTTTTTAGTATCTTTAAGAAGGCCTCTCAAGACTTAATAGAGTATACTTTGCCAATTTGATATTAAAAGTTGATAAAGGCATCTATTGTGCTATGAAATTCAGCTTTAAAACAAGCAAACTGTTAACGGTTACAATACTGTAGTGATTTGGAAATGTTTATTGTGAACAAATAGGGAGTAAATATCATAAAAGCAGACACGTATGTTTGGTTTTTTGTTTACTGTAAAACTAAGCATATTCTTATTAAGCCACATTAGTTACAGTTGAGGTGCCTTTAAAAAGATGACACACATTGCATTAATCTTTTGTATTATTCTGTCAATCCTCTTAAAGCACCCTTATTTAACTGGGAATGGTAATCTCGCATGACAACACCAACTAGAGAGTTTAATTTCAAAACTGCTTGTTTGAGGTACCATGAAATCGTTATCAATGGCTGCCAGCAGGCAAAAATACCTCTGAAGGCAAGGAAGAGATTTTATATTCTTTATGCCAGATTAAATATTAGAGTTGCTGGAAACATTATTTGAGTTTAGAAACGTACCTTGTTTTGTTGCAAAAAGTGCACGGTGTTACACTTATTTGGGTTTTTATTTTGAGTCTTAAGATCTTTTTCCAGCAGTAATTCTCACATCCAGTAGGTCTGTAAAATAAACAAGAGAAGAAATGGGCCAGATCCTTTCATGTGATATACTTGAGCTCAACTTGTACAGAATGTACAAAAGCCTGGTGACCAAAATTTGCCTGATATTCTGGAGACTTGTGGCAGCTATGGTAACATAACAGGAGGTTAAAAAACAAGCTGCTCTATCCTGAGAGTAGTCTACTTTCTTTTTTTTTTATTTCTTTAAGTGAGATTGGCCAGATAAATAATCCTTGAAAAATCTTGAAATTGTTATATTAATGGGGAAGCCTAGAAAGAAAAATTGAGTTTTTAATTCTCAAAATAAATATAATTCCACCCCTCAAGCCCCTTTCCCTGTCTGCAGATGTCTCTCCATCTCTGTGGCGATTCGTTACGGTTTGAATTTACAGGAACCCACACAGCTGAGTTGCACCAAGAATGTTTCAGTTCCCTTCTAGAATCACAGACAGGTTGCTGTTGGCCCAGCCTAAGATGTTTTGCAAAGGAAAGGAGAAGCAGTATGTTGGTTATCAGAGATTTCTCAGGTGGCAGTGCTGTTAGATCAGTGAGAACATATAGTTCTGTTTCTCTTACAAGAACAAAGTTGCTCCCTCACAACAGGCAAATTGACCTGTCTGGCTTGAAGTGTTAAGCCTTTTCTTGAAAAGAAATGCCAGTGTATTTCTATTAAACTCTGTCTGGAGTAGCAAAAGTCAAATACAGTAATGGTGAAAATAAAGCATACCTTTATTATGCAAGACATAAGGTTTGTGCCATTTTCAGGCCTATAGTGCTCTCTTTGCCAAGAGAAATGGTAGATAGGGTAGCATTAATTTTCAGTGTGAAGCAGACTATTTTGAAACACATATTTCACCTGTCAGAGAAAAATCTCTGCAAAGAATGTATGTGACTGTCTCTTGTGAATAATCCCATTTGATTTTTGACAGGAGAATTATTCTAAAAAGGAGAGTTAATCATGGGCATTAGTTTTTGCAAGGCAGAGTCTAACCCACCGTGCTCTGTTGCTACTAAAATTCAGTAGCACAGACTTTCAGATTGATGTCACTGGTATGTTTTTCTTCGTTTTATTGGTTGAAATTTGAGTAAGGATAGTTTAAAGTTGAAGGGCCATTTCTACAAGCCTTAAAAAGAATAGGCCAGCAAGCAATGATCTCAGAGAATTCTAGATCAAAATTAAATTAAAACTAACTACTGCCTTTCCAGCTACAATTAATTTCTCTGTCTGCACAGTCAGAGGTACAGATACTTAAGTCTGTGAGAAATGAACGTTCATGGTCAATGCAAGAGTGACCTTCAGTTCCCAAGTACTTTGTTCCCAGCAGGGAATGCTGTGTGCCTTGTAAATACTGCACAACAGATAGGCAATACAGAAAAAAGTGAAACGAGGGACGTGCATCTTACCAGGTTACAGGTCATTTAATAAATTTGATTATAATTTTAGACAGAAAAATGAATATGCTGCCTCAGAATATTTCTTCATTTTACACATGTAATATTAATGAGATCAAAGTGCTTGTCTCAAGTGTTATCCATTTCATGGGTTGATATGTAACATACATTGATGACCTTTTAGCAGGGTTCATAAAGCAATTAGAGGGAACTGATGGGGATTCAGTACCTCAGTCCCCTCTCTCCTGAAATCCAAGACTAGTTTTAGGTCTTTACCATACCAGAAGTACTATACGTCTGTAACTTCTGTAACACTAAACTAGAAAACACTACTGTTCTTAGATCTTCCAATAGTATTTTTTTTTTTAATCTTTTAATACAGGTCTAGAATTTGCATATTCAGCTGCTCCCAAATCTATGCAGAGTGCTATTATGGGGCTGTTTTTCTTCTTTTCGGGGATTGGATCATTTGTTGGCTCTGGATTGTTGGCACTGGTGTCTACTAAAGAAATTGGCTGGATGAGTAATCACACAGATTTTGGTAAGTTACTTTCAGTGTATTCATAGCCTATAAAGTAGAAAGCTTCCTTCAGAAGCAGTTAAGCATCAAGCCTGTAGAACTGTTAAGTCTTAACACAGCTATTATTTAAAAAATATAACTTTTTCTACTGGTCTGTTAAAGACAAAGTTTCATCTTGCATGTAAGTGTGAAATAATGTGACCGTGCAAAATGATGCATTATCCTCATGAGAGTGCGGGAAATGCACAAGCAGTATTTTGCCTCTGTAAGGCCTGTCATTTACCTGCTCAGCTGTTACTTACAAATTTTTGTATTTTAGTAAAAACTTATTTAAATTTTGTGTGGGAGAACAGTATATTTGGTATAATGTACTGAAATAACTTTCTGGGAATATGGGAAGTAAATGGTACCCAGCTCTTTCTTAGTGATTATTCAGCTTCCTTGTTTCAAGACACTTCATGGAAATTGCCATGAGTTAATTTTGCATTTCTGCCTGCTAGCTCTTTCTACTCTTTAAAAAGTCCAGTGTAGCACTTGCTTTGTATTGCCAGCTGAAGTTAAAAATAATTATTGGCACCAGTAGGTGGCACCTTGGGAATTTCAGAAAACCATACCATCATTAATGGGCTAATTAGTTCCAACAGAAGGAGCATGAAAACTTCTTAAAACGTATGCTAGACCTACTGCGTATACATGGCTTAAAAGTGCAGCCTAAACTTAGGTTAAATTTGGTATGAGAGAATTTGCCATTTAAACTTGATTTGCATGCTACCAAAAAATAACGTTGTCGGGAATGGTACATATGCCACAAGTTTATCTTTGTTTTATAGGTTGTTCTTTAAAAAACTGCCAAAGGTTAATGCTACAATCCACTCAAGAGCATTAACTTTATGGAAGTGTCTTCACCAAATGAACATTTAATCGCATTAAAGAGACTGTTTTTCCCTAGTCAATTTCAAAATTGGAAGAGCATCTTTTTCTGCAATTCTATACAGATATAGCTCAGTTGATAAGAGCTCAAGAGGATAATAATTTCATAGAAATTAATGTATGTGATATTTGATTGTGCTTTTTTAGCCCCTTGCCTTTGTTTTCTGAAGCAGCCTAAGAGAAGACAGTGGCTAATATTCTCTAAGATATTTAGGTTGTGCTAAATATATCCCGAGTTGGCTAGAACTGGAAGATGTTACCTTTCGTGACTCATTGGTCCTCTGTTTTGAATAAGCTACTCAGCTGAGTGGATTGTCCTTTGGACAGCTGTCAGAACTGGATATTTCTACCTTTCTTAGTCCAGAGACTCAATATACAATCGAGCCTTCTCAGCAGCTCTGTCTGGCTGAAGGTTGAAGTGTTCAGTGGGTGATTTTGATTAGTGGCATCCACCGTAGCTACTGTTTTAACTGTTTATATCAGTAACTGTTTATAACTCAGTTTTCATTTGGTATAACATTATTGAAAATTATCAAAGTCACATCTAGGATTTACTGAGGTCTTCCAGGATAGGAATTTTAAGGAGGAGTCTTTATGAATGAATGACTTAAGAATTTTTCATTAGATGCTGTATAATAGCTATAAGCATGTGCAGCAAGTTTCTGCTATTTATGCTAAATGATGATCTCATTTGAGGTAACTGCTTCCAAAATCTTCTGAGGAAGTTCACTCTCTGCTGGCACTGCAGCGTTGATTGCTGCTATTGAAATGACTGTTATTTCTCTGACAAAATCTGAGATTTCATGGGTTTAATATCCCATCTCATAAAGAATAATTACTACTTTTTAAACACGTCTGCTCTTGAAATGGAGATTCACATGTATATTGTATTTTAAATGTCAAGGAAAGACTCCGTTTAATTCTATTTCATTTTATTACAAGTTCATTTAATTGAATCTTAAGTTTCAGTAATTAAAGTAATTTAATCTGAACATTTATAGGCATGCTGCATGAACAGCTTGTTAGGATCGATGTATACTTCACTA
>JAAGAY010148053.1:0-18867 GCA_011801015.1 Ardeotis arabs | reverse complement strand
CCCTTTTGGAATAAATAAAAAAAAAAAAAAAAAAAAAAAACCATACTTTTTCAATTAAGCTGTAAAACATACAAGACTTTTTTTTTTTTCTCTCCTTGACTAAAGCCTTATCATTTCACTGTCTTCTCCAGGCTCTTTAAAAGCACACCTGGTAAAGTTGGTAAAGACTTTAAGTTAATGGCCTGTGTGGGTGTAGCTTTGCTTTAATCGTGAGTGCTGCATTTCACTGGGAGCTGTTTCTGAACCATTTACAGTCCAGGGCTTTATTTGCAAAAATTTCTTTTTCAAGTCCCTTTAGTGGCCATAGCAGAAGGTTTTCTTTTTTTCTGCTTTTGAAATCAGTTGTCTCCTCAAAAATTGCTAAGTGATCTCTATTACATTACATTATGAAGAAAGTAAATCATATATGAAAATACACATTGAGGTTTTTGTTAGCTGTTTTATCTGAAGTCAACAAAGCATTGCAATTTTGCAGTGTAAGAAACCAGACTTTAAAAATCCCAGAGGGTGCAGGGGGAAGAAAGGAAGACTATTAGCCTTTTAAAATTGTTTTCACTCTCATGAAGCATGCCTACTGCTATATGTGTATTGTCCTTGTTTGCACAAAGTTTTTTACCTTGTTAGGAGGAGCTTCCATCAATTGTTTGTAAGTAAGAAATCACACAGTAAGAGCATATCAGCTTCTTCAGGGACGTTACTTGGCTTAAGGCATTGAAGCACAAAAGAAAGCGATCCTCAGACTGTGCGCATCTTCCTCAGAAGCTTCATCTCTTGCTCTAGATAGTTAAAAATGAAACTACACAGTCAGGTGGAAATGTGATTTGGTTTGATTTTGCCCATGTTTTGCAGAAAAGCCTTCACTACTTAAGCTTTAAGGGATTGACAATTTTATTTGTATAATCTTCATTAATGGAGTTTTTTTCTCCCCAATTCTTTCTAGGTAATATTAATGGTTGCCAATTAAACTATTATTTTTTTTTGCTGGCTGCTATCCAAGGAGCAACCCTCTTGCTTTTCCTTATCGTTTCTGTGAAATATGATCATCAAAAATCAAAGATTAATGAAGTGGCTGCCAACGGGAGGATCTGATACCTGTTACAGAGCAGACTTTACTGCAGCAGCTCGCAATGAAGTGGCAGTACACCCTGAGTCTGCGAGATCTGACGTTTTCTCCATTGAAACTCTTACTGGTCTTGCATGTTACAAGAGTTCTCGCCCCTGCCCCCTCTCGTGTAACGTAGGTAAGTGCCTTATGTTGGCAGGGCTCATTTCTTGCACTACGTCCTGGCGGAGGACAAACACAAATCCTGGAAGTGTATTAACTCTAGGCATTCAAGTTGCTCTTTGTTAATCGTGAGATGTTTACTTAACTCTTGAAAGTTGGGATGCTTACACTTGGAAATTGAGTATAACAAGTCACATGTGACAGGGATTGTTCCTGACTGAAAAACTCTGCTGAGTGAAGAACAGTGGATCTAGAGAAACATTCAACAGTCTCAAGCCTACGCTGAGGACACAGGAAGAAAATGTTTTACAGAAACCTCAAGTAGTGGTTACAAGAATAAATTTTCAGTTGAGAGTCATTTTTGGGGAAGAAACAGGGACAAATTAAATTGCAGATTAGCTCAAATTAAAAATAAATGTATTTTTTAATTGACCTTTTGCTGACAGTGTCTGAAGGATTCAAGTCCAGACTTGCAGTCAAGAGTATCCAATACTGAAGACTTAATTATCTGGCACAGTAGCTTGTCATATAGCTGCTGTAAGTTTTGGTGCACAATAAACACTTGTTGGGATTGAAATGGTTTTACTTCAGAAATGTTTTTATTTTTGAATCTGCATTAGATATATTGGGGAAATATGAAAACATAAATCTTTTGACAAAGCACTCTTCAGTCTAATGCTGTTACTTCCCTAAGGAATATTCTAAATATTTGCAGAAAGAAAACTGAGATGGAATTCTCAGAAGATGAATGCGCAATAACAATTTAGAAACCTTTCAGCCAGTTCCTTTAGTCTTGTGTCTTACTTCTAGCTAACATGCTACAGGGTTTGTATCTTTCAGCAACACATTCCTATAGCAGAGCAAATGGTTTTATGTTCAGCCTTTTGAATTTTAATGATTCTAACAATTGTACTTAAGAGTGTGTGCAGACTGGTGTGGAAGATGCAAGGAAATATGCAGAAAGAAAATAAAAACTCAACTTTTTAGTAATGTGTTGAATTTTTATAATTTCCTTTGTCTGCATTTACATTGTTAAAATGTCCTTCTTTTGTACGTGGACATCTTTTTAATGAGTTTACAAAATAAAATGAACTTCCATGCTGTGACTTCTGACTCTTGGTTTCTAGATGAATAAAATTATACTACAAATATTCTGTTCTTTAGCTTTTATTTCCTAAATACACAGTGGAATCCTAGTAAATTTTTACATGTGCACTGGCATCCTGTTACTTTTGTCAGATAATATAGCAGTATGCAAGCTCTCCTATCTTTGCCAAGATAAATCAGTGAAGATGCTTCAGCTGTTGCATTACTTAAAAATTTACTCTAAATTTTTTTCAACAGCATTCATAAATTTCCCATCTCATATGGGTCTGCTGATTATAGTTAAAATTGTGTTTAATGAGGAATAGGAGTAATGTGCAGATTACTCTTTAGAGAAACTAAGTGTCTAACAGTAACTGCTTTATAGTGAAACTACTATTTAAGGAAAAATAGAATCAATAAATACTAGGTTAACCTACTCAATATTTAGGTAAATGCCTGCATGTTTCTGTAGGGCTGTGGTGGTTCTAACACTCTGGAGATGAGACTGAACATGCAATCAGTTGTATCATTTAATTTTTATTCGGAATGATTTGGCTGAGCTCCAGGCACAGGTAATTATGACCATTTATGAAGATTAATCTGACACTTCTCATCAAAGGGATAAGGCCTTTTTGTGACTCAAAGGCTTTAGTGCCTTCTTCCTCTTCATCTTATCTTTTAGTGTTTCCACTCTAGTCACAGAAATAAGACTAATCAATTAACTTTGTGACTGAGCACTGCACCTCGTTAATGAAATACCTTGACGTGTACAGTTTGAATTTAGTTACATTCACTTCTTAGATTGTTCCCGTGCAATAGAAAGATCTGACAGGAGTCGCCCCATGGATGTTTCTAAGCCTCTTGACTTTCAGGTGTCTTAAATTCAAAGCACAATGGTGAAAACTACTTGTTCAACTTGAGAGCAGGTATCTGATTAAAGTTAATTACTTTTACTGGTAAAGAATTATGAAAAGCAGGAGCGTGTACCTCGTAATTCCTATGCAAGCTATAATCTAATCATATGTGAAGAAAAGCTGCCTGAGACCCTGTGTTTCCTTTGAGATTGTAAGCAAGGATGCATCACTCATAAAATTGTGGATCTTTGAAGAGTACAGCAAGACCCATTTTCTCATGCCTTTGTGTCTACAGTCTATACTGAATATCCCTCCTCAGAAAAGGGGAGTCTTTTTTTCATTTTGTCTGCTTATATAAACCTCCAGAGTGAGTTTAATTACAGTAGTTGAGGCATCCATGAATTTCCCTTAAAAGTCTGTAGTCAACTGAGTTGTTTTTGTTTTCTTTTGGTCTTTTTAACAAAAGTTGCTCAGGGCTGCCACTTGTCAGACAAGGTTTCAGCTTAACCGTAACCCTCTAGTAAAAGATACATGGAGTTCTTAACATTGGGGGGGTGGGGCTGAGATTGCTTTTTGAAAAATGTTATCCTAGTGATTCTGTTTATATGTGAGGCATGTTATGTCACTGCAGACAAGCCCACCGGGGGAACAGATTACAATGCTTTCCATTTGAACAGTCAATGGTTTGAGATGCAAATTCATCCCTAAGGAAGCAGAGACTTTGTAGAGCAACACTCAGTGCTGCCAGTGGAATGACGCACATACCTGAGAGCATGGTACCCGCTGGCCAGAGCCCAGAGCAAGGCTGTAACTGCAGTGAAAGGAGAGCGAGCTCAGGTCAGAAGGTATTAAGCGATAAGTGTGTGAGTAGGCACTTTGCTCCAGGTAGCACCAAGTTCAGAATAGCAATGAACAGTATTTTCAGTCAGGATTGCCTAGTGACAGTTAATACAGTCTGGCTGGTGGCTGTTTTTTCATGTCATGTACAAATATGGGTTAGTAGTCCTTTCCATCTTGGAATTAATTTTTCCATTACAGTATTCACAGCATAGATTTTGCTCTCTTAAGTCAGTGGAAAGAATAGTTGTCAAAACCTAGTTACATAGTAATTGGATCCACTTACAGTGGTTTTCAAATGAGCCTGGCTATGTGAATAGTAATCTCGAACCTACAGCCTGTTGAACTTAAAAGATCATAATGAAAGATGAAAAACATTACACTTTCACAAGCATGGAATTGGGAATTAATTACAATCCATCCCACTGCCTTCATTCTGCCAGTGGCTGTAGCAATGCTTGAAAAAGGAGATAAAACAACCTGAAGTATTGAGGTATGATCAGAAGAGAAAGAATTAAGAAGTTTAAGTGGCTGCTTTATACCCTGAGGGATGAAAGCTTACTCTTCTTCCTATTCTTTGATTAATTCCATACTCCATTATATGTATTTTTTATCATCTTTCTTAAACATGCTTCCTTTATCAGGCCATTCTCATACAGTGAATAAGTTCAAAACACATATGTAACAGCAATGGCTGTCCTTTGGCAAAGGGAACATCTGTGCTCTGCCGAGCTGTGACTGCATTTCATGTAGACAGCACTGAGCCAGCTGGATCCCAGCTGGAAGAACTGCAGCCCAGGTTGGTATGGATGATCCTGGGCTGGCTCTGCTCTCCAGAGCAGATGACAGAACGTGTCATCAGCAGCCTGCCAGCAGTCTGGGATCCAGCCTACACAAACTGCAGCACAGGGAGGCTGCAGCGTAGCCATACTGCAATCCTGCATTGCTCCTTCGGCTCATAGCTACCGCACAGCATGTTACTGGTAAGACTTCTCATCCCTCTTACTAGGAAGCGTTAGTGATGAGATTTAGTGATACAACAAAGTCCATAAATCATTTTTGTCAGGGAATAGAACACTTTAATGAACAAGGGAAAGCAAGGTAAATATTGCTTAGGCTTTTGAAGATGGAACTTCAAACAGATAACCTGCTTTCTGAAAGCTGTGAAATACACTTGACTATCTGCACATCTCATGCTGTACATCACCATCTCTTCCTATATATCCTATCCCTTTTCCAAGAGTGGTTTTCTCTTGGCTCTGAAGTCTCAGGAGACCCTCAGGTCTTGAATTGTTCTGTCTGCTGTAGCTATGGAAACTGCTTAATACTGTGTATCAACACAAAATGACTGCAGCATATTTAAGTAATAATAACTATTAACTTGATCATAATGACAAATGGCTTTACTGCCAGGCAAGATGCTATAAACTACAAACATCTGTGAAGAGCAGTGTTCTGCTCAGAGTTAGGATGAAGGGGCTTGAGGGAGAAGATGCTAAGGGCTGGCGTATAGCTCCAAGTTTTAGGCAGATTGCTATGCAGATGCTGCAATAATTAAAATGTGGGCAAGGGCTCCCATTAATTAATTTCACATTCTAGAACTTTGTCAAAGTGATCCAGAATTAAAGCACAACTTCCTAAAGTTGTCTGGCACATTAATACCCTGCTCAGGAAAGATCTGGATTAAGTTCTTAGAGTGAAATAATTAAGAGACATGTTGGCAGACTTTGAAGTGAGTTTTCATCCTGCTTGGAGCTAGGTGAGGGTAACACAACTGCAGTAATTCTGCAGCCAAGGAACATGAGACGTGTAACTTTACATTTAAATTCTTGTTCTTTTCTTTGAAAGATGTCCCAAGCATTTGACAAGCTCTGTCCCCTCAAAACCTGTCACACTGCCACCTCTGGAGAAGGGTCACAGCCAGATCGAAAATGGATGCACAGATGCGCAATTTCACATGACATTACAACAGACAGGATATTTCTTTTCCTAGCTTTCCCCATACATTTCAGGGAGGTGCTTTTTTCTATCACATTAAAAAATTGTCCGCAGCCTCAGGATGACTGCAGAGCACTGGCTTAGCAATCTTATTTGGAAGTTTAAAAAATAAAGCTATGCTAATTAAGCATTTCTAATAATGAAGTTATCTATTTTCTCTCTCTCTCTTTTTTTTTTTTTTAAATTCCAGTGTAACATATTGTCAGTGAATTACTCCTCAATAGCTTGCTGACTCAGTATGACATCACAATAACAATTCTACCCCAACATTGAGCTCTTGGCTGGATAAATGTGAGGGCCCTCATTGACTTCAGCAAATTCCAATATTGCTCTTATGTTAAACATCAGGAATTTTTTGTGCTTGTTTCTTAAGACATCACTGATTGATAACCTCCATACCTTCTAAATGCTGCAACCTGCAATTTAAGACTTGATAAATTTCATCTTGATCCTTCCCAAAATGAATTCAAAACAACCCAAATGTTTCTACTTAAAAGCCTGAAGGCCTAAAGGGAGGCAGATGATTGCTCTCGAACAGCAGACATTTCACCTCAAAGGCATAACTCAGACACATGAACCAGGTGTTCCTCTGCTTGTAAATACAGCACAGGCACCGTAAGAGGTAAATTACTTTAAATGGCAGGAAAAAAAAAGTAGAATAAAAGCAGAAGAGATCTCTGCCGTAACCCAAACTTTTACAGTGTCACGTATAGATAAAAGGTGAGTAGCTTTAAAATTAATGATTACTGCATCTTCTAATTTCTTTGCTGTTGCGACATGAAAATCCTATGGATACTTCTACAGGGCGGCCAGAGCTGCACTGCAGAAGATGCACAAATCACTGGCGATGCTTTGGTTTAGTTTAACATTGGTGCTAACAGATATTACAGACAATATTTGGTTTGTTTTTTTTTTTTCCCCTACAGCAATGAGGTATATAACCCTATAGTGGTCATGTTACATCATTAGTTATATCTGCCTTCTTTCAACACTGTAGATTACACAACACCTCTTTTCATGGTAATTATTAGAGTACAGTCTGGGCTACATAGGTTATAAAAATAACTTTTGTTCAAGACCTTAGATTTGTCAGTTAAGTAGTGATGGGAATCACGGGCCATTGGACTACACCTCCAGTCTGTCTCATCTATCAAAGTTGAAGTATTATGAAAAAAAATTACTGAGGTTGGATACGATGGTGCAGGAGGTCTCTGTTGTGATTTAGCAGTAGATTTGAGCATGGTGCTCAAATCTTAAAACCAGTACTTGAAGAGTTACTCTAGATCAGACTAGAAGAAAGGTACAGGGAGTGAAGGACCAAATAGGAGCCTGTGTTGGGGATTGTCTGCAATGGCAGCTCTCTAGAAGCGTATCTGGAAGATAAGTCTGTCAATAGCTGTTCTGTGTTAACTCCTCATGTTGATACCTACTCTGTATGGTATACCAGTTTTAGCAATTGAATCAGGAAAAACATTCATAGTACGAAGGAGAGCTTAGAGACATGGTTGAGTTACCTCTGACAACTTAGTTATCACCAGCTGAGCCCTGGCTAATTGCATGTAATTTTAATCTCCCAATTGTGAAGCAACATAACTGAACACAAACGTTTCCCCTGCCCTGCAAGTACCCTTCTCATTGTACCAGAGCCCGTGGAGGGCAGGCTGAGAGCCCTCCCGTAACTCCTGACGCAAGCTCAACAGATGTGTAGTAACAAACTGAAAGTGCTGCAATCCAATCTTGTCTCTGAACCTAGAGGGTCAATGCAGCAAGTCAGCGTAGACAAGTGATTACACCATAAAATAAGCAAAACTGTGAATTTTAAAACATTTTTTCAGTGTGGAAAAGTGAAACAGATACTAAAAGTCTAGAGAAGCACTTAAGTTCTGTTCCAACAGACTTGAATCTTGGCAGTTTCACCTTTAAAGTTTTCCCCCTCTTTACTCTCTTATGGTAGCCTACGCTTCAGTTGTGTAGTGGTCCGATAGCATTTACAGCTCACAACTTAGCATCACTGACAGGCTTTACCCACCATCCTCCACTGTTCCTAGCTATTACGGGTTTTTAAGAGTTTAATAATTTCAAAAATTATATTGTGCATGTCCACAATCCTCATCATTTCTAAATTCCAACTCATCAAATTTGATGATCTCTAAAGTTATGAAATTGTTCTACATGAGACAAAACTGTCTGAATTCAAGTACTTATGAAAGCATGAAATGCTACAATAATTTAAAATAGCTGTGTGCTTTGCAAAGCCCTCTCATATTGTTGGAACACTTCAAATATTTTTATAAGGATGTCAGACTGGAATGTGGTCAAATAGCCTTTTGAAGTAAAAGCAGAAGACATCAAAACATGCTCCAAAGACAGAGAAAAGCACTTAGAGTGTCTTGCAAAATAATAATTTCAGCTCATCTCTGGCTTGCAGGTTTCTGAAGCAGAAATCTGTATGCCGATGCAGTTCAAGCAAGGGATTTGTCCTTTACACATGTAAGACCCAGAGTTCAGGTCCTCATCCTGCGAACAAGCGTTTGCTTAATTTTTTTATAGTAGGGGTACTTGGGAGCCCAAAGCCCAGCATGGCTTGTGGCTTCCTAGAAACTGCCAGCTTAATCAGCTCTTTCAGCAAGCCGTGGGAAGTGGTTGATGTTGGTGGGTGCTCACATTCACAGTGAGCATTGTCTGACCAACACAGTGAACCCACCCGAGCAGGGAAGAAAAAGTGATCTCAAGCACCGAACAGTGCAGTCCAGTGTCTCCTTCTGCTGTAGTGAAAGAAAATATTCTTTCACTGTGCAGATTCTACATTGTCCTAATTCTTACAAATTTCCATACAGCTGACAGCAGCTGGCTGTTTATCTGCTCTTAGCTGTCGCCAAAATACGTGGTCTCACCTGTGTGTGTCCATACACATAGCGTGCCTGCCCACGCGTACACCAGAAAAGTTCCAAAACACTTTACATGATTTCTCAGCAGTTAATATATTCTGAATCCAGCAGCCTGATGTTCATGTTTCTTGGAAAAGGTGGCTAATTCGGGGTTCAAATTAATTTTGTTTAGTTTTGCACATATGAGTAAGACTTGACAGGAGCTGCTTCTAATTAAAATGGTGCCACTGCATCACTCAGTCCTGCAGACTATGGAGTGGGAACATACGCCACGATAACATCCTCCTTCAATTTCCTCTTTAATTTTTGGTAGAATAAATGTATTTTTTTAATGCCTTTTGAAGAGGAGGCTAGTGTATCCCTGAAGTTAATAAAATGATATGGGGTCATTTTTATTGAAAGCAAGTTTAGCATCTGCTGTGCCTATTGCAGTATATTAAACAATATTTTATTATTCTCACTTCCCTGACCCTGATTCGTGTCCCTGGTAGGCAGAGAACCCTATTGTCTGCTTTTCATATACATGTAGCAATTTAAAACGTGCCTGTGAAATAACATTTAGAGATGCAGACTGGCTGCAGACACAAGCAGTCAAGGACAGGTGCTATGAGTGGTCCCAGCTGCCCACCCAGCTCACGAATCCTCCCTTCTCCCCGTTCTGTGAAAGGGCCCGTGGGAATTGTCTTGGGAGACATTGGGCCCTACAAAGGAAGAGGAATGAACTGCAGTGTTGGAGAAGGGGACACAGCCCTCAGCCACTGCAAACAGCATCAGGGCTTTGAACAGATCCAGTGGGAACAATCCTCCACGTACACCAGCAGCGCGGCATACAACGGACGTAGCTTGCAAGTTTCCTTATCCCATTCCACTCACACAGAGATCAGCTACGGGCTCACCGAGAAAGGAACTTTTAACATGTGTGCTAAGCACAGCGCAAGCCCAACAAGAGAGAGCATCTGGCCACAGAATGGCGTCTGGGTAACGCTATGCGGTGAGGCAGACTCAAGACAGGACGTGCCCATGCCTCTGCCAGGATGCCGTGGGCTCCAGGGCATCCACGTGCCTGGGATGTCTAAAGCAAGTCTAGATTAACAGAGTGCCAGACCTGCTCTTAGTCTTTTCCATCTCTAGTAGGAGTAGGATGCTACTAGCTATCGTGAATGAGAGGCACACCGTATTGGTTTGAATCTTCTTACACACAATTCAGGCCTATGCAGATTCTTTGTTTAAAAGGGGTTTTTGCAGATGGGAAACCAAGGCTGCCTGGCTGCTTATGTAACTGAAAAGCACGAGAACTACTGATTAAAAGAAAAAAAAAAAAAAATTACACCTGAAACCCACCCAGATGTCAAATGCTGGACTGTTAAGGAGCAGAGGCACCCTCCCAGTCACAGGAGTGCACATGTCTGTTGTAGTCAGAACTCCCGAGCTTCCTCAAGGTACGGGGCAGGAGGGAAGTTTTAGGATGAGGAAGCTGTTTTGTGGTGGGTTTGGTTTGGTTTTTTTTAATGGGGGAAATGAGATAGTGTTGGAGAATATGATTATTTGCTTTCCCTTAAGCTCTGCTGAAATTACAGCAGGTTTGGTAATGCTTCATATCTACCGTGGGGAAGCACATGGGGAGAAGGAAGGCAGATGAACATTTTTAGTCATTTTTCATCCAGTTTTGATGGATTCTGGGAGCTCAGGGACAGGCATGAAAGATAAACACTTCACTTCATATTAACATTTCCTTACGACCACTTAAGAGCCCTGTATGCGCCAGCAAAAAAAACAAAACTAGAGCATCCGTGGGAAGAGAACACAAAAGCGATGTGCGCGTAGCCGGAGCTGTGCTCATTTACAGAGGGGAGGAAAAGACTGGCTGAGGCATTTGCCCAGCTCTGATATTTTATAGAGATGTTTGCCCCCAGTTGCCAGGATTTAAAATAGATTTGTTTCTAGTGAGCATACTGAAGTGACTATCTACTGAGAGGCTGACAGTTACAATTAAGCCATCATTGTTGGCATGAGATACAAATTAAAATAGGCAGCAGGATCAAATGGTATTAGAAAATGCCCATTCATTCCACTACTGCTACTTCTTAAATAAAATCAACTGAATTCTGTTCACGTATGAACTGAGACAAAGTAACACCTACTCAGGCCAACACCTTGTCATTAGGCAAATCCGCCTCTGGGCTCCGATTCTCCTGCCAGCAGTGGCATTATTCCAAGCTCAGTCTCCCACTCCTCAGCATCCCAGCATGGCAGGAAAATGGGGCTGAGGTCATACCGGTGACTGCATGCAGCTGGCACCCCATGGACCTTCACCGGGTGCGAGAGAAGCTTAACTTATTGCCACCAACGCCCATCTGCTGAATTTGAACTTGATGTTGTGACCCAGCCAGCTGATGCTTCAGAGCTCTTCTTGCTGGGCAGGAAACCAGCCCAGGCTGCCTGCAGCCCCACCCCAGGCATCACTTCCACCCCATTCTAAGCGGCACTGAGGTATGAAGCATTTCAGGACAGAAAAGAACCGTTGCCCTTTCCCCCCATCCATCCCTTCTCTTTCAGGTCTGTCACAGTTGCTCACAGTTAAAAGCTAACTCATATTTATAGCCTTCCTCAGAAACCAGCCTCTGCGAGTTCACCCTTTATTGCTGCCCTGCCTATGAAAACAAAACCAGCAAACAGTTCAGCTGTCTTAAGTGGCATCACCTCCCTCTTCCCCAGCACTCTCATCTTTCTGTGAGCCAAGTGCACATCCAGAGAGAAATAAAAGACACTTCAGTTCAGGATTTCTGCTTGTTCAGTGCTTAGCACATTCCTGCCTCCTCTGTCAGGGATCTCCTCAGAACAACAGTATTGCTGATGGAGGAGTCTCAAGCCTGGGACTGCATTTGAGACTGACCAAACCTACTGCTTTTTTTGCCTTTCATCTTGTTTCCAGTTTAGCAGAATCCTACCTGTCTGAGTGACAGCAAGCAGCCTCATATCCCTGTACCAGCGTGGTACAGTTGCATAAAGTTTGTGCTCAGCGTAAGCTGAATATTACCCTCTTCCCTTCATTCCCACTGCAGAAATGCCTCCATCTACTCACACACGTCTTGTGGCTTCTCCGTGATGAGCCACCGAGCAATTCACCGCTCACCTCGGCTGTAATTCAACAAGTAACTGTTTTGCCACTGCTTCTGTCTCAGTGTCCTTGGAGGCCCCACCGCAGCCACAGCCAAAGGTGCAGCCGTACAGGGAGTCTCAGCAACATCCATTTCTTTACTTCGTATCACAAGGCCTTCCTTCAGCCCAACTTTTTGCTCCCTTCTGCTGTTACTCTTGCTGTCACCATGAAAATAGCACTGTAGCTATGGACATCCGTGACTTTGTGTTATTAGCGTGGATTGTGGAAGTCACCCCACAACCCACCGAGAGGTCTACCTGCCAGCAGCGTAGAGCCCAGCTGAGGGGCCCTCACACTGCGGCAAGGCCTGGAGGCCACCACCGCGCCTCGGCGGAGCAGAAGGGATGGGGAAGACCTCAACTCAATATCTGGCATTACTGTTTCAAGGTCAAATACCAAGTCCCTGGCAATTATCTGTGCCTCAGCTCCCCTCATTTGTATAATGAGTGTAATGATTCTGATTTATCTGACATGGGCATTTTGAGGCTCTCTCCAATTCATTAATGTGTTAATGCACCTTGAGAGTCTTTGTTTTAAGGGATTAAACTAAGAATTAGAATAGAATCAACATCTTGTCAGATTCAAGACTTCTTCATGTAAACTGTAATCACAGGCTTAGGTAATTAATTGTGTTCATTTTCCAAGTGTGGCAAAATAACAGACAAATAAATAATTAGCATACTCATATGTGAAATTCTTCTAGCAATTAAAGCTTTTAAATTTCCCCGTTGGAAAGTGAAGCCTGACTACGGACCACAGCACCTCACTAGCCACTGAAACCTCTTCCACACTCTTCTTATCCAAAACAAGAGTACAGAAGTCTCTGCACCCTCCAGTCCACAGCTTACAACTGCATATTACACCATGCTCAGCACCATCAGTTGTGTATCAGATGTGAATCAGCCACAAGAATTTCACCCTCCAGCTGCAGAGAGGCAGGACGGACTATCTGGTACCAGAGTATCATGCAGTTTGACAGAGCAGAAACAGGGACAAGGCCACGGTGTGGCAACACACATGACTGTCTAGAATTTCCACACCAGCCAGGTCCAGAGCACATTGCTGTGAATAACTTTGTGCCAGGGAACCCAGTACAAAACCCTCCACACAGCCCGTGGGTCAATGGTCCCTGGCCAGATTCAACAGGAGAAAAAGATTCCCCTCTGTGAATGACTAAGTCGGAGTATGGCCTGGCGTTATCTCCTCCCCACACTCTTCATGAACTGGATATTGATGTTACCTTGCTGCTGCCACTTCAGTACACCCTGTGTCATGATCTGCATTTGTGTCTTCTTCCCAGTCAAACACCAAGCCTGTCACCACTAATGCACTCCGAGGAGCCAGCCATCACGGACAGACTGCAACCACCATCCTGCTCACGTTTAGCGCCCACCTTCCTGGCACGTTAACTGCCTTTTGAGTGTGCATGGATCCAGCTCCAAGAACTTAACTGGGTTAGGTGAGCCCTCCTCTCCCAGTGGCAGCGATGGTGGTGTCTGCTGGCTTTTGCAGGGAACCCTGTCTGCATTTTGAATGCTTCAGGCTCTCTAGAAAAGCCAGCTATAGGACATCATCTGGTTTTCTTTGTCAATCGCAGGACTTTCTTTGGATGTCAATCCTGCATGCTATGAACGCCTCTCATTTAAACACCTGGGGGAACAGCATCCAATTGTGGGTGGCCAGAATGGACCAACTGCCACAAGAAGAGAAGTGCAGCATCTTCAGGGCCCTCTTGAACTGAGAGGCAGCCTCTACTCCCAGAAGGAGTCTTTCCAGACTTCATGAAATTCAAGAAAAAAACTGAGTAAGAGTCACTGCTATCAGTCCACTATCTGTATATTAGGAAGCATTTGAAGGAAATAAGTTCTCCCTCCCCCAGTTGTTTCTGCCTAAACCCTTCACTAACATCAGAGTGAAATTTTCCAGCTGGGAAATCAAACTTTATTTTCCCCTGGGGCAGCTCAGGTGATAACTGCTTAGGCACTAGCAAATTTTGTTATACCAAGAGGTATTCTCCTTTTGTTTTCCATCAAACTGATTTTCCAGCTCTACCCTGTATCAGTCAATACATTTGCTTCTCTATTTCTTGCTTGTCAGCTATGCAACGCTGTGCTTCGCGTGAGGGTGCGAGAACCGTGAAGCAAAGCTGAGTGCTGCTGTCACTTGAAGGGACAGACAAGGCAGAAACTCATGGAGCTAAGACATCAAAATGCATGTGTTAAAATATTAAAAATCATCTGGGCTTCGGGTGTGCTTTCAGAGTTTACGGTCATCTAGAGGCAATGATGCATTAGGTTGGAAAGCTATTTTATTGAATAATACTGGAAAGGTTGTTTGCAAAAAAAATAAACGTTGAGGGACTATTAAGCTCCACTGGTGGCACAAGCACAGTTCAACCAATTAATTAACTCCCAGTATCCGGGAATTTTTAACTGATCCAATCATACAAGTAAAGAGATAGCTGAATGGTTTTTTCCTCCAGTTAAAGCAAAGCCTAGACTGCTCCTGTGCATACTCCACTCGCACCATCCATAGCCACGACACCGCAATCGCAGATGCTATTACAAGTAAAAGACAGACAAGCAGCCTGATCGGGGATGCTTGTGTAAACCTGGGGGCATAGGATCCCATTTTGCCCCTCCAAGAAACCTGGGTGCACACATTCCTGTCTCTGTCACGTGAACAACCCAAGAGGGTAAATAATTTGCCCAGATCACTTCAGAAGCTTGGAGGAAGTCGGACAATAGCAGTCAGCTCTCCTAGACCCCTGCTCAGTGCTCCCTGCCCCTCTTGCTCCCCCTGCACATCCCCAGCCCACGCCTGGGGACCCCTTACCTCTGAATACGCCTCTCGGGGCTCAGGCCCGTGAACGCTGAAGGAGGGGCAGGTTACTCAGAGGACTACTGGCTGCTCTGCCGCTTGTTTGGTTTTTTACTATCTCTGAGGTGCTGAAAACCTCCCAGAGCTGGGATTTTTCAGGACATTTCATTTTCATAGTGATTGTCCTAACAAAGGTAAAAGCCTCACCAGGGAGCATCCCTGCATAGAGGACAAACAGCGGGCTTGCTCTGCCCGCTCCATGCGTAAGCGTTGCTCAGGCTGATGGTTTTTTTCTTGGTACTGTCCAAACATTGACTGTGCTCAAGTGCCACTACAATAACATTCAGTGCTTGTGCAATCACTTCAGGCTGTGAAAGCTCTCCGAGAGAACATATATTTTGCTGAAGTGCTGCTTATAAAAAAAAAAAAAACCAATCAAAAAAAAAAACCAAACCATGGAGAAGGGTGTTAGTGTCCCACAGTCAGTTTTAGAGCAGGATTTGAAGTCATGAAGCATGGGCTGGCCTACAAAGAATCCTCAGTAGGATGAAGGAAAGGAGGGAAGCCAGCGAGGAACTGCGCAGCACTCTAGTTTGGCATCCGAATCTGGATTAGAGGCAGCATGAGGGGGGAGGGAGAAAAGGGAGCACTAAAACCAGATGCCCTCTCTGGGGGCTGCAGTCCTGTGTCTGCTCCATGTCCAGCAACTTGCTGCCAGTCTTCCCACACAGGGAAAACTTCAGAGGCCAGAGCAAACCCAAAAAGTTTCAGGTTTCCAGAAACAAAGAACTTCTGAAGCAATAGGCAAGGCTAGTGCCACCAAGACCATCCAAGTAACTTTTTCCTTGGTACCTGAGCAAATTTGATGCACAACATCCTAGGCTGATGCATCTTTCAGAATATTTTTGTGAAGTAAAAGAGGAGTTTTGAGGAAAACTTTAAAGCAAAGCATGAAATTCTGCTGCTCCTGAGGCTCTCTAAAGCTAGAACCCTTCCCTCTGATATAATAACCAGTAGAAGTGGTGAAATGACATGGATAATGAAGAACAGGCAAGTGAATGAGGGAAATAACTCTCTCATTGTTAGAACAGTGCTAGTGGCAGCTTTATAGCAACTTATCATTTCTATTTAAAGCCTGGTTTGGGGGCTATAATCTCTCAGCTGTTTTCTGTACCATCTGGCCAAAATTCAGCATAAAATTTGTTATCTCAGGGGTAAATGGATTCTTTCCCCTTTATCAAAACTGCAGTATTTGGGCAAGGAAACCAAGACATAAAGACACACATTCAGGACTGTTTTGATCAGCTAAGGGCAATTTTCCCTTTAAAAATAGCTTGTTGAGACAAGCTGGTCATGGGAATGATGTCCAATTCTTATGCAGTATTTTTCAGCAGTGTGTGTATATGCTCTGGAAGTCCCATGAGTGAAGCCTCAAAGCCAGATGTACTGAAACAGCTCCCCAGGAAACTGCCAGGACAGGCCCTACCCAGGACAGCATCCTCCCGTTTCCCTCGAGCTACCTGCCAGGGCTCACGAGGAAAAGCCCCATTGTCAAACCCAGGTCTGGCCACCATAAGAAAACACCACAACCATGGCTTGGGGAGCTTCTGGAAAGAAGCATGCCACGGGTACCTCTCTGCAAATCCAGCAACTCAAAGCTACTTGAAGCCGTGTGCAGCCTGGCACTACATGCGCTGCCTTTTCCTCCTTCCAGCTTCAGCTTTGCCACATGTCCCTGTCCCTGTCACTTCACTCCTCTCACTCCACCACACTCGTTGCATTGACTTTGGTCAAGCACTTGGAGATGCCATAGGAGGAGAGCTTCACTCCACTGCTGCCACGTGCTGCTGTGCTTGCCAAGAGTGGATAACATAATCAAAGCATCACTTCTTGCTCCGTTTCCAGGCTACCACATTCGGATGATGGCAAATGCCCTGGAGGGAGCACAGACTGGTTACCAGCAGCCCTGGGACACGACTCTCAGAAGTCAGTGGCTTCTCACATGCTCTTTCCCCATCTGTTAACCTGAATAAGGACTTCTTCCAGTCCTGGCCAACTAACAGGAACAGGAGTTACCATCTTCCCACTTCCCCCACCAAGCGCACCAGCTCCCGTTTCACAAGCTGGGGAAGCTACAGCTCCATTTCCATGTTTCAGAGCTGAACATTTTTTTTTCCCTTAAGCCCTAGACAGCTACATTCTAATTCATTTTACATAAACCTGATTATTTCTATGCTCTGTGCTGCTTCACCCCGCTATCATCTTCAGCCATCCTTTGAGTTAGAGGTGTAGAGCTTTATCTGCTGAAAGAAGTCTCCATTTTCCAGTCTGGACTTCGATTATGCAGCAAATAATACAGCTCAGTGGAGGAAGGTTGCTGGAATAATTTGTATCTTTTATACAAACTGATAATAAAAATTTAGCTCCTTGATGTATTTTTCTCCCTTAAACTGTAGTTATGTTTTCTTCAATAGATAAATGCAAGATAAATTCAATTACAGCATAATTTCTCCCAGGATGAATAACCTTTAAATCAGCTCTGATCTCAAAACACATTATGAGATAACATACTGTCCATTACATTGCTGAATTTGGGGCTATGGCAGTGCCTAGAGTTGTCAGGATGAATATCAAATTATTTATGTTCCTCTTTGCATCCTTGAATACCAAATAAGCTCAGGCACACTGACAGCAAGAAGCCCTATTTAAACACTGATTTTCAGTGGAGGCAAGAGGTGCTTGCTTGACAGCTCTTGAAATTGCAGTGCACTATTAATCACGGAGATGTGCAGCAGGACTACGAGCTCCCACTCCGCTGTCACCTTGCTGAGAGTTTCCCCTCCTCTCGGGGAATGGTTCAGAAATGAAGGCTCCGTTAAGTCTTCCACTTGGCTGGCTGCATTGCTGCTGCCAAAAAAAAAGAGGAGCCACCATAACATCGTGAGTGGGTACTTTGGGCTTGAGCTGTTAATCAGGAGCAGTCCTGAGGTGCGTGCCTTTCCCCATCACCCCAGTCAAAAGATTTACGAGTCCTTTGCCTCCTCTTCCATTTTATAAGCCTGAATATTTTAGCATAGCCGTTGTCTGCTTTTGGGGGATGCTTTTGTCAAAACAGTATTCAATACGAAAGCAACATGCCTTAATGCAATCCCTCTCCAACGTCAGCAGTGTCACACGCAGGGGGATGAGTGCTCAAGAAGAGCAGCAATGACTCTGTGCACCATCTAAACCCACCGTGCTCTGTGCCGTGAAATTTCTTTCTTGCAAATCAGGTTAACCCTGTATTAAATGTGACAAAGCTTGAGATAGTCCAACTTGCTCAGATCAAACAATCCAACGTGATTTCAAGTTCAGACTGAGGAGAAAGTGCTTTTTTTTTTTTCTCTCTCTCCTTTTTAAGCAAAAGGTAAGTTCAGCTTCACTTGGGAAACAAATGGAGAAGGGTCTTGCTCAAGCTAGAAACCTGCCTGCTTGCATTCTGCAAAGCAACCACTGTACAGCTGGTTTGAGATCTCCCTCTTCTGAAAGGCCACCATCTGACAGATACACTTGAAAAAAAAAAAAAAAATAAATCTAAAGCCATTTGAACTATGGCCTGTGGATAAAAATCTACATCAAAACAATAGGTGTGCTTAAGAATGGTCTTAGTTTAAAGAAGAGGAAGTTTAACAGTTTATTTCACATCGGAAATGGCAAACCAAGCAATGAGCCTAGAGTGGAGTTGTTTTAGTGGGATGGATGAGAGGAGGATGTTTTTGATTCACACCAGATAAAATCCCCTTGGCCAGCCACCTAACTATTCAGTTTGGTCAGTGAGTGAAAAAACAAAACTGAATTACTAATACAACCCTCCTGACAAGCTGTAGGACACACTGGAGCTTTAGAAAGCAGCTTTTTAGCTCTCTAGCAGTCGTTTTCTTTGCTAATTTTTAAGGCCAACAGCATGTCAAGCAGAAAATTCAGTCAGCTGTAGAGAGCTGTAATTACCAAGACTATTTA
>JAAGAY010148051.1:0-17122 GCA_011801015.1 Ardeotis arabs | reverse complement strand
ATCATAGAATCATAGAATGGTTAGGGTTGGAAGGGACCTTCAAAGGTCATCTAGTCCAACCCCCCTGCAAGGAGCAGGGACATCCCCCACTAGATCAGGTCGCTCAGAGCCCCATCCAGCCTGGCCTTGAATGTTTCCAGGGATGGGGCATCCACCACCTCTCTGGGCAACCTGTTCCAGTGATCTACAACTCTCATGGTGAAAAATTTTTTCCTAATGTCCAATCTAAATCTACCCCCCTCTATTTTAAAACCAAAAATGATCGGAGGGGAAGCTCTGGAGTAACCTCGTGGCACCTGCCCCACTAACTCAGCTATGTTGAGCGATGCCGCAGGCGCAGCTGTTGGGATTAAGCCCAGAACCACCTCTAACTGGCTTTGTGCTGGGTGGGAGGGGTATGTGTCTCTGAGGCTGGAAGAAGCTGTATCCAGAGCAGTGACAGCACTGCTTTCGCCAGATTTCCAAGACGATCAACATGCTGGTTCGCTGGTTCGTGGATGGGAAGAACTCCCCTGCTTTTCAGGAGCATGTTTCCAGGATCCCTGACTATCTGTGGTAAGGGCTGAGCGTGGCCCACCCGGCACGGCGTAGGGCTCTGACTCCTGGCTCCCAGCCCGCTTCCCGGCTCTCTCGCTGTGCCTGCGCTGCAGCACTGCGCTCTCTCCTCCCACAGGCTGGGCCTCGACGGCATGAAGATGCAGGTGAAGTGCTGCGGGAGTTCCGCTGTGGCTGAGAGGGACCCTGGCGCGCTGGGGCAGCCCACGGAGTAACGGGATAGCTTGGTCACCCTGGGCCTGAGCTCCTGGCACCTTGCCTTTGGTGCCTGGTGGTCTTGTCTCCCTCACTGCCGCTTCCCCTGGCTGTGCCAGGCGTGAGTGGAGTCCGTCCTACTCGTTTGCCTCCGCGTGGCTGTGAGCTGAGGGGAGCAGCTCTAGGCCTCCGTTCCCTCCACGATCCTCGTGGATCCTGGGAGGCGGGAAGGAGGAAGGCCCCCGACACCGCATGTGGACCGAGCTGTGCTTCTCTCATCATCGTTGTGTCCCTCTGCTCCTTGCCGCTGGCCACCTCTCCCGTCTTGGCTGTGCACAGAGCAGGCTGAGGCAGCTGTCTCCTTTCCTGTCCCCTTGCTGTCCCCGAGCTGCCGCATCCGTCCCCTCTGTGCCAGCGCATCAGCCATGATGCTGGGTGACGTAAAGTTGAGATACAGGGCGGAGGGAGCTGGTGGGGGTAACGCAGGAGGGATATGCTGTCCCTCACTGTTTGCCTTCTCTCTTCCAGGGCACAAATGGATCCCAGCTCTGGGACACTGCCTTTGCCGTCCAAGCCTACTTGGAGGTAACGTCCCCTCGCTGCTACACACTGCCTTGGGAAAATGGTAGAGGTTTGTAAGGGACACAGTAAGCAAAGCATGAGTGCTACCCTACAGAAAGGGTTGTACGAAAGCATTAAGGGCACCTACATCAGCAGGTCAGCGAGGTCCCGGCACATCCTCTTCTTCCTGAGGGGCGTGTTTGGTGGCCACAACTCCTTGCTGACTGTGCACCTCTGTTTCTAGGCAGAAGCCCAGAAGATGCCCGAGTTCACGTCCTGCCTCCAAAATGCCTATGAGTTCCTCTTGTTCACCCAGGTGAGCAGAGCCGGTTGATGGTGTCTCGTGTGCTTGGCTGTGCAGGCTTGGCTGCTTCTCAGAGCCCTGTCAGATGTGTCTGTTGCCTTCTGAAGAGCTGTTCTGAAGGGCTGGACTAGCAAAGTCCTAGGGACAGCCTCCTGGTTTTTGTTCCCTGTTGCTGGGAGGCATCTGCGCAGCTTGGAGAGGACCTTGGCAAGGCCCAGGGACATTTGGGTTGGCTGCCTGGACTAAGAGAAGCTGGAAAACTGAGGGCTTAAGCTTCTTTTCCCTATGTCCTGTCTGATGCCTGCACATTTGAGGCATCCTTCTGGGAAGCGCAGACTCCTTGGCTAGGGATAGCGTGAGCTCAGCTCCTACTGTCTGGGCTGGTGGCTCAAGGTGAGGGTCACCATCACCAGCAGCTTGGTGCAGGTGCCGTCACAGGTCTTGTTCCCAGTGCTGCCAGTGGGAGCATTGAAAGAAGATGGTTCCCTGGCAGGAAAGCACTCAAAGAGAGGACTTTAGCAACACTTGCTGAAACCAGGCCAAAATGTGATTTCTCTTCAGCACTCCTTGCTCCAGATATGACCTCTTTCCCTGTCTGCCTCCCTCAGTGAAGGACAAGTGGTGCCCAGTCCCACACGATGGTTTCAGCTCGTGGTCCTGCAGCCAGGCGTCTCCAGCCTGCCCTCATTTGTTTTTTGTCATCTGCAGATCCCAGAAAACCCACCCGACTACCAGAAGTATTATCGCCATATGAACAAGGTACGATGGCTGGAACAGGACGCGTGAACGGGGCGGGGATTTGGGTGGAGGGGTTGGGAATGAGGGGCAGCACCTTCCCCCTTTACAAGAACAGAAGAGGTCAGGGGAAGGTGCTGAGCCCTCCTGACCCCTTTCCAGGGTGGCTTCCCCTTCAGCACCCGAGACTGTGGCTGGATTGTGGCAGACTGCACAGCAGAGGGACTGAAGTCAGTGATGCTGCTGCAGGAGAAGTGCCCCTTCATAGCCAAGCTTGTCCCCCCTGAGCGCCTCTTTGATGCCGTGAATGTGGTAAGCACTGTCAAAGGGGTCTGGGATCTGCCAGCTCCACGGACCTGTGGGTCTGACTTTGTCCTCGCACCTGCCTTGGGGCCAGACTGGGGTGGTCCTGCCTGTGAGCCAGTCCAAACCCTTCTCTCTGCTTGTCTGATCAGTTGCTGAGCATGAGGAACTCGGATGGAGGCTTTGCCACGTATGAAACCAAGCGAGGAGGCCACTTACTGGAGCTGCTGAACCCCTCGGAGGTGTTTGGTAAGGGCAGCTGTGTGGGGCTGGTTGTGAAGGGACGCAGTGGACTGGCCTTGCTGTGCCCCGTGGCTTTGCCCCGGGTCCCGCTGTGGGATAAGCGTGCCCCGGGTCCAAAGGACAGGTTGGCGACGTGTGGCTCGGAGGCTGCCCTGCGGAGGGGCTGTTGCACTGATATCCTTCACCTGCTGGCAGGCGACATCATGATCGACTACACCTACGTGGAGTGCACGTCGGCTGTCATGCAGGCGCTGAGACACTTCCAGGACAAGTTCCCTGAGCACAGGGCCCCGGAGATCAGGTGAGGCACTGAGAGTCAGGTAGGGGAGGAGACAGGGGGTCTTGCCTGGACCTCTGCGTTGGCGCGGAGCAGCCCCTGGGGTGGCCCCGGGTGCGTGCACAGCTGAGATGCTGGTGACTTCTCCAACCAAAGCCCCCTGGCAAGGAGCAGGGCACAGGCTGTTTGGGATCAGGCTGCGGGAAACTGGTGGAAACCTGCCTGCTTCTTGACTTAGCAGTTGCCTGAATCTTGTAGCCAGTTTGAGGCTGGGTCCTCTGCTCGTCTGCTGGCGTGAGCAGACCAAAAAAAAAGCACCCAGCTGGTGCACGATTTGACTCTGAGATCCTGAACATCATGGCTGCCTGGCTGCATCCTCTTGCCTCTTGCGCTCTCTAATGATGGGACCCGCGAAAGCCTCAGAGGGACCGACGGGTGCCCCCGATGAAGCAGGCGCTGAGTTTGAGCTGCCTCTGAAGTGAGTGTCTTTTTCCTGGCCAGAGAGACTCTGCAGAAGGGCCTGGACTTCTGTCGCAGGAAGCAGCGAGCCGACGGATCGTGGGAAGGGTAAGCAGTGTTGGCGGTGCCCAGCCGTGTCACAGCCTGCCTCTGCCTGGGGCCTTGCACCCCGACAGTACCGCTCTCCCCTTCCTCCTAGGAGCTGGGGGGTTTGTTTCACCTACGGCACCTGGTTTGGTTTGGAGGCGTTCGCCAGCATGCAGCACACCTACCGTGACGGGTGAGAAGGGGCTGTCTGGTTCCCCTGCCCCTACCTACCTCCTGCGCTGGGGCAAGACTCCGTGGTGGGGCTGGGTGGACGCTCTGGCTGCGCATGGGCTCTCCTGCCCCAGCTGGGAAACGTGGGGGTGCAAACGCTCCCCGTCCCCAGCCCTGTCTGATTCTCCGCTCCATCCTTGCAGGGCTGCGTGCCGAGAGGTGACCCAGGCCTGCCAGTTCCTCCTCTCCAAGCAGATGGCAGATGGCGGGTGGGGAGAGGACTTTGAGTCATGCGAGCAGCGGGTGTACGTGCAGAGTGCCACGTCGCAGATCCACAACACGTGCTGGGCCCTGCTGGGGCTCATGGCTGTCAGGTAGGAGCGGCGCAAAGCAAAGGTCTGTCTGGATCACAGCCCCAGGCCTCCAGCCTGGGAAAAGGTTGTGGTATTCCCAATGTCTGGTGTCCTAGTGTTGTGAGGGGCCTTCCCGAAGCACTCCGCGTGCCTGGGACAAGCTCAGGGCAGGCTGGAGCACGTGGGTGGGGGTTTGCAGACAGTTTGGATAAGCGTGCTCACATCTCTCTCGTGCTTTGCAGATACCCTGACATAAGCATGCTGGAAAGGGGCATCAAAGTGTTGATTGATAAGCAGCTGCCCAACGGTGACTGGCCTCAGGTACGTCTTCCTTCTAGTCTTGCCAAGGAGCTCCCTCGTGTTGCAGATGTCCTGGGCATTGTGCAGCCATTGCAATGGTGTGCCTTCCCCTCACCTGGAAGGAAAGCCACGTGCGGCTTTTGGTGGGGGACTTGGGGGCAGTGAGCTCAGCACCGCGTCCTGGACACGCTGTGGGCCCCTGTCACCCACACCACCTTGCTCTCTGTCTCTCTCTCTCTCTCTCTCAGGAGAATATTGCTGGGGTGTTCAACAAGTCGTGCGCCATCAGTTACACCGCGTACCGCAACGTCTTCCCCATCTGGACGCTGGGGCGTTTCTGCCGGCTGCACCCCAACAGCCCTCTTGCTGGGCAGCTGCAGGTTGGATCCTCGTCTGGAGCGGGGCAGACACTCCAGGAGGCCTTGTCCGCCTGAACCCAGGCGTTGCAGGTGCCGTGGCCTCTCGCTTGTCTCAGATGGTCCGTGGGGTCACGGGGGTGTTTCCCGCATGGGATATCCCAGCGCAGCTCCTCACACGTGGACCACTGCGGCTGCTGAGTCTGCTTTCTGTTGAACCTGTTCTAAAAATCTGCTTTTAAAGGTTGTTCTCAGGTAGATCCTCTCTCACAGGACTGGGAGCGAAGTGCCTTTTCAGACACCAGCTGGGTGATCTGAGAAGAGAAAGCTGTCAAGCTGTGTTGTGTTACACATCTAGACAAACACTCTCTCTATTCCTGGGCTGCCTTTATCTTCACCCCGTGCTGTCCAGGGCACAAGAGCGTGGGATTTGGGGGGCCTCCTCTGTGCCCAGCAGTACGGTGGGGTGCACTGCACGATACCTGCTGAGCTGGCCTCGACGCTGTGGGTGCAAGCGACTGCCTTTGAAGTGCTCTCTGCTCTGGAGCTTGTGCTGGGAGGGGAAGGGGACCTGTCCTCCCCTGAACAAACAGGAAAGAGGAGTGCTTTGCTCAGTTTTCTTACCGTTCTGTCCCCCAGCCGGTGGCACCTGGCTTCCCAGCGCCTCACAGGTGAAGTCACCAGCATCATTCCCACTTTGAAAAAAGGGAAACCAAAGCAGGAAGCAGTGAGGTGGTGAGCGGCGGGGCACGGCCCGGGCCCCAGCCCTCCCTCAGCGCCGCGGCTGCCTCTGGTCAGGCTACGGTGCGGTGGGGCATTGGCATTTCGTTGTCAAGAGTTGGAGGTCGTGTTGACTGACAGGTTAATAAATCGCTAATGGTGTTGCAAGTGGAAACTGTGTGTGTTGGTCTCCTCAGGCTCTGCCCCCGTGTGTGTCCTAGGTGGAGGGGAGCTTGCACTGCAAGCTTGGGTCACCTGTCCCCACCAAGATCAGCGGTGTCAGATACCAGCTAGCTGCATTTATGTGCTCGATGCATTCTTTTGGTCACCTCTTTGCACAAGATCAGGAGCGGGGAATGGTAGACGCTAAGCTTTCTTCTAGCTGAAACAGAACTGATTAAAGTGTCGTGTCCTGAGAGGATGTGGCTGTTGGGATGTCTACCTAGGTTTTGGCCGGAGAACGTATTTCCCTTTAACGAAGCAAAACTAAGGTTGCTTTGCAAATTTGGTAACTACAGACTGGCCAGAAGGCAAAGCTTTTGGAAAGCCACCAGAGGAAGAGGTGACGCGTGCGGTTTCCGATATGCTGTTAACAAAACCCATCCCCGTCTTCCCAAATCCACAATTACTTTTCCTTTTTTGATAGACAATTTTTGAGTGCATTTCACTACATCCAGCAGTTTGGCTTCTTTCAACCGCCTTTCCCAACGTTCCCAAGCCGGTTTCGCGCTCCTGGAGGATGCCACCCAAAGCCTGGCCGGGGCTCAGTGAAGCCAGTGACCCCCAGTGCTGTTGCTTTTTAGATTTTCTCTTAAGAAAGAAAAAAAAATATCCACAGAGAACTAAAACGCACAGAGACAGAGATTTTTAAAAGTGATGGTGCTAAGAAAAGACAAGAAAAAATGAAGGGGGGAAAAAAGAGATAGTGAACAAGATGAAGGTACACAAAAATAAAAACCAAAAAGTGACAAGCATGAGGGAAAGGGAGCGTACTAAAACGGCGATGTAGAAAGAATCCCTAAAAAGCCAGGATGCTAAGGAAAGACAGAAAAAAATGAAAAAACATAGACAGCAAACATAAAAGTAGACAGAAAACTTAAGAAGTAACTAGGAATAATGAAATAATGAAAAAACTAAACGCGTACAACTGAGTTAAAACACGTAGAAAAAAACTTTAAAAAGCAATGGCACTAAGGATGGGCAAGAAATAATTAAAGAAGGGAAAATAAAGACATTAAACAGCATAAAAGTAGATGGAACTTTTTAAAAGTGACGACGAATAAGGAAAGAAGGAAAAAAATACAAAATAGCGTCGTCGAACCAAAAGAGATACATAGAAAGAAAACTTTCAAAGCGAGGGCACTAATGAAAGACAAGATATAATTCAAAAACGAATGCAGCAAACTAAAGGCAGGGAAGGGAATAAAAGTAGACAAAAAAATTTTAAAACCACAACGATTAAGGACATAAGGACAAAAATTTAAAACTGTGATGGCGACCTAAGACAAAGACTTAGAAAGAAAAACTAAAAAGCACAGGCGCTAAGGCAAGGCAAGAAACAATTAAAAGGAAAGAGAGCAAAGGAAATAAAAGCAGATTTATACAGAATATTTTAAAATTGAGCAGGACTGTAGAAACAAGTAGGAAAAAAATGAAAAAGAAGGGACAGTGAGCTAAAACATGTAGAAAGTTTAAAAAGTGAGGGAGCTGAGGAAAAGCAAGAAAGAACAAACAGATTAAAGAGCAAAATTGTAATTTTCCTTTGCTACGCTAGTAAACTGTCTTCATCTCAACCTAAGAGTTTTCCTTTCTTGTCAATTCTCTCCCCCTGGGGCAGGGGAGGGAGAGCGAGCAACCGCGTGGTGAATAGAGCTAAAGCGCCACCGCAGCGATGGGCTGCAGGGCAGCGAGGGAAGAATTAAAAAGCAGGGACAGAGAGCGATGGGGAAAGCAAAGAAAATTTTAAAACTGCTAGAGGGTAGAGAGGGAGCGATTGCGGGCTTGGGATGGGCAGCAGGACAGAGAGCTAAAAAGTAGCAACAGGGCAGAGAAGCTGGAATTACAGAACAGACAGAGGAAATGAGGAAAGATAAA
This sequence comes from Ardeotis arabs, assembly GCA_011801015.1. Lineage (NCBI taxonomy): Eukaryota > Metazoa > Chordata > Aves > Otidiformes > Otididae > Ardeotis > Ardeotis arabs. The sequence goes on along the minus strand of JAAGAY010148051.1, from coordinate 9,409 downwards.
TAAGAGCATTGTGCTACAGGGCTGAGAGGAAGAAACTGAAAACTAAGGACCAAAAGCTGGAAAAAAAAGACACAGAAAGAACAAATCGCAATAGGCCACAGGACAGAGAGGGAGGAATTAAAACAGCGGGGCCGGGAGTGATCTACAGAGAGACGTCAGGGAACAAAAAGGTAAAGCAGGACGCATACAGGGGGGAGAGGGAGGAATTTTTTTATAAAAGTAGTGACAGGGAGCCAGACAGAGAGACACAGAGAAAGAAAAACAGCGATGGGCTACAAGACAGGTAGAGAGGAATTAAAAAATCCAGGCAGGGAGCCAGACAGGGAGAAGACGGCGAAAGAAATAAAATTGCAATGTAGCAGGTGGCCATGAATGACAACAATTCAAACCAGGGCCTGGTCACTGGAAAGAGAGAGCCAGAGGATGAAAATACGACCCCGTGGGCTTTAGGGCAGAGAGTGAGAACGAAAAAATGGAGGCGCGGAGCCAGAGAGAGAGACTGGGGGGGGGGGAGCGGCAGGGCACAGAGGGAAGAAGTACAAAAGTGGGGCTGGGAGCCCGGCAGAGAGAGATGAAGAAAGAGAACTTCAGAAGCGACAGGCTACAGGGCAGAGAGGGAGGAATTTTTAAAAATCAGGATCTTGAACCAGATTGAAAGAGTCGGAGAAAATAAAAATGGTGATGGGTAACAGGGCAGGGAGGGAAGAATTAAAAAACAGGGACAGAGCTGGACAAAGAGGCTGAGAAGGGGAAAAATCCTGACAGGCCTCCAGGGAGAGAGGGAGGAATTAAAAATTAGAGACAGGGAGATGGGCAGAGAGAGATGGAGAAAGAAAAAAACTGTGGGTGTCAAAACTGGTCAGAGAAGGAGAGTTTAAAAATGGGGAAAGCGAGATGGACAGAGAGGGAGAAAGGAAAGAAGCAAAGGGCAACGTAGCAGGGAGGGAGAATTAAGAAAGAGCGACAGGGAGCCAGACAAACTGAGACAGCGAAAGGAAAATACAGTGACGGGCTAGAGGGCAGAGAGGGCACACTTAGAAAACCAGGAACAGGCAGCAAGACAGAGTGAGCTGGAGAAAGCGAAAAAAAGCAAAGGGCAACAGGACAAAGAGGGAGGAATTCCAAATGAGGGGCAGGGAGCAGGATAAAGAGAGATAGAGAAAGAAATAGACTCACTATCTGCTACAGAGCCGAGAAGGAAGATCGTGAACGACAGGGACAGGGAGCTGGACAGTGTCAGAGACAGGAAAAATATAATTGGGCAAGAGGACAGAGAGGGAGGAAGGCAAAAATTGTGACTGAGAGCTGGACAGAGAGAGGTGGAGAAGGAAAAAACAGCCACGAGCTACAGGACAGAGAGAAGGAGGACCTAAAAGCTGGGGACAGGGAGCCACTCAGAGCAAGATGGAGAAAGGAGGTACAGCAGGGAAAGAAAAAACCAAACCACAGCAGCACGGGAAAGAGAGGTGACCAGGGGAAGGGCAGGGAGAGCCTGGAAAACACAAGAGGGGCAACAGGGCCCTGAGGACCTGAGTCGTGAAGAGGACTGCCCAGAGAGCTGGTGGGTGCCCCATCCCTGGAAACGTTCAAGGCCAGGTTGGCCGGGGCTGTGAGCAACCTGATCCAGTAGAAGATGTCCCTGCTTCTTGCAGGGGGTTGGACTGGGTGGGCTTTGAAGGTCCCTTCCCACCCAAACCATTCGATGACTCTCGGTGCCGGGACCCATGCCCTCACACCGCCACGTTGCTCCTGCCGGGCTGCAGTACCGCGCTCCGGGGGCGGCGCGGCCATTCCGCGGGTGGCGGGAGGTGGCGGTCGGGCTGCGGGACAAGGGCGTACCGTCAGCAGGAGCTACGCTGGCAGATCCAGCCCCAAAAATCCCCAGTGCTGCAATGCATAAGGCTACCGAAAAAGACCGGCAGATTTGCCAATGCCTTCGGCTGTACTGAAGCACGCAGAGGAACACGTTTTTATGGTATCTCAACTGTTACAACAGGGAACCCAAAAACCTGCCCTGCCATCAACTTTTGGTAGACTGTGCTGTGCCTTGGGTGTTTGGAAGGAAACTGAATTTAGGATTTTGTTTTGTTCCGTGTTTTTTTTTTTTTTTTTAAGAGAGTGAAAAGTCTTGTTGCTGATGACTTCTGCTGTCAAGTACGTCATCTGTGAAGATCCGCGCTGATGGGAAGGTCACAAAATGCAACTTCTCTGAATGAGAAAGATTTCCATTCTGGAAAGTCTCTTTCCAACTGTACTAAAAAGTTACACACTGTAGGTGAAGGCGGATGGGCGTCATTGAAGCAGTGCCTCACGAAAACCACCTCAGGACCCACTGTTGTCACTAGTGACAAGGCTGTTCCAAACACTTCTTGGGAAAGCCTGGAAAGACGCGTAAGTGACACCAATTTGTCCCGTTTCGCCCATATCTCTTTGCTTTTAGTACAGATGCTAGTATCTCAGAAGGTTTTCAAGTACTACTCTACGATATTTAAAAATTCTGACTGAAAAAGCATAAAGCTTTTATCACGAACACCTGAAACGTTACGAACAGTTTCTCTCCTCTTTTAGTACAGTTATTTTCGCGGGATCATTTAACAGTAAGTGCACAGGCACACGCTCTACTCCATCTTCCAACAGCAAAATGACAGCACAGTCTCAGACCCAGAGCACAACCTCACGGATGTCCACACGCTCCTCGCTGTTTCGATGAGGAGCCACAGAGCATCCCACAGCCGCACGTACCGGAGCAGTTTCACCTACGCCGATTCAGTTAACGTCATTTCTGAAGCTTTAAACAGAAGCGTATTTGATGCTTCGCCACAGCAGAGATGATCCATAAGTAGAACTCCACAAAAACGTACTAAGAAAAATAGCAAACCCACCGCAGCAACTGCTTCAGAAATATTTAGACCAGAAACACGGGAGAGAAAGAACACAGATTCCTCGTGTGCGCAGGAAAGCAGCAGAAACAGAGAAAAGGGTCGGCATTTGTACCCCTTAGAGAGAACAGGCATTCTCCTTCCGTTCCTAAACCCATCTGTTAGGTCTCAATATTGAAGTGCTACTGAGAGCAGGGAACAACAGCCCCGCCGCCAGACATTTCTGTAGCAGGACACAAACAGAGGGACGTGTTTTGCCACACACACAAAAAACCCTGAATCTCCTGAAAATTTGTGTGTACTAAAATCAGCCATTTGGAACTTAGTGCCAAACAGCGTTTGGCAATATAATTTTGATGTGTACGACACAGACATTTTTGGCAAGTAAACTGCTATTTGCTTCTTCTTGTTGTTGGTCTTCCTTCAGCGATTCTACCCGTCGACGAGTTATTCGCTACTCGGTCAAGCGTTTGCCTTCCTGCTACCACCAGCACATTTACCCAGCCGAGGCACTTCATCGCTCTTCTGCAACGACGCACGTGGCAGTTACAGAGGAGGGAGAGAGAGAGGAGGCAGCTGGAGAGCTCTGCAGGCTGGCACCACACCGCTCAACACTGCACGCAAGAAAACCTGTGCCCTCGCGTCTTTTTTCCTTCGGAGCTCATCCCTGTCCCAGCCCATGGTCTTGTCCGAGCACGAAGTGCAGATGATCTGCATCCCGGTGGCATCTGCACGTCGTGAACACAGATCTGGACTCCTTCCGAACGCGAAAGACTGGAGTCATTTTTGTGGTTTTTAGTAATCGTAACTCAATTTCACTGACTTAAGCATTTGTGAGGAAACTAATTAACTTTTAAATGAAGAGTCTCCTTAGGGAAAAAAAAAGGAGTTAGACACAGAAAAAAAAAGATGACTCAGAGCTCGCAACCATGATGGAGCAATGGGGAAATAAACAAAAGTGAAGACAAACAGCAGCAACATGAAGTAAAATTTGTCCTTAATTGTGATCACGTACCTAAGCGACTCTCCAAGTCTACACCTCAATCCTATGAATGACGAGTCTTTCTTTGGAAGGACAAATGTTTTTACGTAAGAGTCCTGCAGTAAAAGCTGCATGGAACAGAATGTGGATTGAGCCACAGGACAGCATGCCATCAACACGCGAATACAATTAAAAAAAAGAATAAAAACTAAGTTTAAACATCAATTTCAACGACATTTCATTAATTACATTTCTACTGGCATCTATGTTCTCAAAAATTGCTTCTATTCACTGCAGATGATACTAAAACTGGAGTTATGCATTCAAAAATAAAAGACCGTTTCCAGTTTGCACATAAAAAAGCCTCAAAATAGCGAATGTCAGAAAATTGCTCTGTCACCCAAAGTTTCAGCACTGAAAGCTCTTGCTGCTTCTCACTCGCTCTTGCCAGCGCATCTACAGCTGCACAGACACTGGGACTGTGCTTTCCTGGAAAACTCGTGCTCTGACAGCTGCCATCATTTCGTCCCGCTATTTAGAGAAACCAAGGAAATGAACTGGGCAACGCTGGACGAGAAGACGTCCACACGAGAAGAGTCGGCACTGAAAGCTCTTGCTGCTCCTCCCTCTTTTGCCAGTGCCTCTACTGGCCCACAAACATTGGGACGCTGCGCTTTCCTGGACGACTCGCACTCCGACAGTTACCCTCAGCTCGTCTAGGAAATCCGGAGGAAAAAAGACTCGAAAACTGGGAATGACAAACGATTGCTCCCACACGAGAAGTGCCAGCACCAACAGCTCTTGCGGTTTCTCACCCGCTCGTTCTGTAGCAGACCTACAGGACCACAAATACCGTAACTCTGCGCTTCCCTGGACGGCTAGCGCTCCGACAGTTACCATCAGCTCGCCCCGCTGCTCAGACGAAGAGACTGTTTCATTCCCAGTTCTGAAAGAAAACTTGATTGGAATGCAGGTGCGGAGAAACACAAGGTGACTGCTGACGTGTCGGAAGAAGGGATACTGCAGCCATCATCTCCCTCTCAGAAGAAAGGCAAGAAAAGCTGCATCATTCCGCAAGAAAAGCTTTGTGCTTCAGAACAGCTAAACGAGCGTGGCTGTCAGCTGAAGCAGGGGTCAGGCTTCGTTAGGTTCCAGTCTTAACTGCTACTCAGATCTGAAGCGCTCATTTCTGGGTTTCGGGCTTGTCCCCAGTGCGATCACAACTGACAGAAAGAAAGGAGCACAGCCTTGCTGTTACTCTTACAAAGGCTCAGTATATTCCAGGAGCTGGGTGTAATTTAAACCTCTCGCTGTGCAGGTGTCTTCAGTGGATGAGCAAAACCAAATTTCCAGCACCACTGCGAGCTAAGAGCTATGGATTGCCGTTCTTCTCTCAGAACAGCGGTTATGAGTAGTCATCTCCGGAACAGTTTTGTCATCGATTGTTCAACAAAGTAACGTACGGAGAGGGAGAAGTGGGAGGGAAGGAGGTAGGTATACTACCAGACAGCAAAGTGAGAGCAGAGAGGTGTGAATTTTAGACGTTGGTGATCAATTAATATAACAAATAAATCTGCACGGGGCGAGAAAGGGAGAGAACTGTTCTGAACAACACACGTTCTACAGGAAGATGCCCAGAGCATTTCCAAGCGTAGCAGATCGTTTCAGATGAGAGCAACAGGTGTTGGGTTGGTTTATGTTTTGTTTTTTTAAAAAATGTAAATCAAACATTAAATAAATTTAATCGAGATTACAGGAAGATATAGCTGTAGAAAAGAAAAAAGAAAAAGCCTGAAGATGATAAATCTCCTGTTGGTGGAAAATTTAGACAAGAACTTGACACGTAGGAAGAAAAAGCCTATTAATAGCTACATGCAGTCAGAAGTTGTTATAGGACAAAACCAAAGAGATCTTCTGCTACAACTGATTTGCTGTGATTAATTCCCTTATATTTTGGCTTCAGCTCATGGCACTCAGCACCCTGACGATTCTGTGTTCATTAAATCAGACACAGCATCTGTATATAAGAGATTCTGACATTCGTACGCAATCGTAAAACATCCCATACAAATGTGCCTTTAAGTGCAGAAACAGAATAATAATGGGTTTGGATTTGTGGAATGCTACTTGGAGAATGCTCTGCTTCTCAGTCGATATTTTCCTAACCCTTCATTACAACTCTCTCTGAGCAAGTGTTCTCAAACGCTGGATACCTTCTAATAAGAAAAGCGTAGTGCATTCTGTATGAAAGCGCTGGCAAGATTCAGGTGTCACGCCTACCCAGAAAGAGAACTAGGGGAACAGGAGAAGTACTGGGGATCAAAAATCAAGATAAACAACAAGAAGACATTCCATGCATAAAATAAAACCCCTCCTGCATGGCATTGTTGGTTACCAAACATCACCACGTTCTCTAGAGATGTTTGCCTGTTCAAATGGGGGATCGTTGAGGGCAGAACATTTCAGTCCATTAATTTTGTTAACTGCATGCATCTGAATTTATCAAAGTGCTGATTAGGTGTATAAATCCTTGGCTGATGTTCAAAAAGAATAACAGGGGACCCGGATCTTTATCGTTTCAGAGGAAGTATTCCAAGGAAGTACTCAGATATGTTTTGTCTGAAGCAAAGCTGGTTTCCATTTTGGATGTGTCTGTCTTGGTCAGCACGTTTTATCCTCTTCCTCTTTGAAAATATTCTGAAAATATTAAAATAACTAGAGAAAGAGTCCATCTCCAGTTAATGACAAATGTCCTTTCTCTAAGAGGGTGTTAAATTTGAATTCCATGTCAAATACGTGTAGTGTTTTGCTCTTAGATTATTGTAACTTACTATGCCCGTAGCAGAAGGTTATAATGAATTTTTTTCCTGGTTAATAAAGAATATTATACTGATTCAAAAAGAGAATAATGTATACATTGTTATATGATGTATATATGGAGTAATTGGAAATGTAACTGAAATTAATGAAGTGCAGAAAATCAAAACTTCTTATGCTTACCTCTTACTTGGGATAAACTATGGATTTGGCTGCACTTTTAATGACGTCATAATTTTTAATAGAAGTGTTTAAAGAAGTAACATTAAAACCACTATTATAAAAATATCTTATCTGTTTACAATCAGCACCACAGTGAACATTTTTCTCTCATTAGCAAAAAATAGTGATTTTTTTTTTTCAGTCACAATAAGTAATTCTGCCACTTCCATAATGAAATCATTGATTTTTCAGTCTCTGGGAAGCAAAATACAGTATTGTTTCTATTTCTTCAATTCTTTGCATGGTGAATCAGAAAAAGTTTTCTTCTGGCACTGTTATGACCTAAATAGCAGTGGGCTGGATAGTACCACAGCCATGCATACAATCCACTTGCTTTAGCTTTAAACTTTTCGTTGAGTAGGAAAGTTACTGAGAGATCACTTTCTCCTTTCGTTGCGTCTAAGAGGAAGTTTGAAAACCAGCCTGTCCCGTGTCAGCTTTGTCATGGCAACGAAAATCCGTTCTTTCAGTCTTAGTCCAGCGGACTCAGCCGGGCCTGGGGCGGACCCGCTGCTGGCCATGGCCGAGCCCATTGCCCACAGTGATAAGGCCTCTCAGATAATATATTTAAGAAGGGGAAAATTAAAAAAAAGGAAAGAGAAAGGAAAAAAAAAAGGGAAGAAGCAGAAGCGGGGGCAGAGATGGGGAGGCGCGAGCCTGGTGGCCTGGCAGGCCTCACCCTCTGGCCTCCGCCCAGCGGCCGTCTGGGCCCGACTCGGCCCGGCCCGGCCAGGAGAAATGAAGAGAGGAGATGTGAAGAGAAGCTGCGAGGCGCCTGCCTGAGCCGGTTGTGAAGGATTTCTTGTGAGAGAAAGGGCTGCAGGTGCCAAGGGCAGTGAAGAAGGAGGGGGAAGAGAAAAGTGGCTGCGGGACGAGATTCCCCTGTGTAGCTTGGTCCCGAGGGGCTGAACTGTGACAGTAGTGTACGGCTGACAGCCCCTTGTCCTCACACAAACAGCCAGCAAATCTGCAAGATGCCTTTTTGGGCAAGAAGATGCACCTCTGGCCCTCACGTGTGACAGCTCGTTCAAGGGCTTTGCCACAAGACGACGAGCAGCAAACCTCTGTGTGGCACAAAAGATTTCCATGGTCACTCCCCACCTCCCCGTGATCAAGTAGTGTAAAGACTCCATGGTTTAAAGCTCTTGGTTTGTTTTCCTAAAATTCACCAGATCAGCGCAGCCCTCTGTGGACTCCTGACTCCATCTGAACGCTGCTCCAGGATCTCTGGCACCTCCGAGAGCAGTTGCATTTTGGCACCTGCCTACTTTCTGGCAGTGACCCTGCCTGGCTGGCTGCACCCTCCTCGGGGAGGAGGTCGGTGGGGCAGCCTGGCCTCCTCTTCATCAGCAGCCACCCTCTATGCAGAAAACCTCTACAGATGCCTGGCGGGCGGAAATATTCTGGAAGAAAGCAGGCCAGGTGCAGTGTCAGCCGCTCGCCTCTCTAGCCCATGCTCTGCAGGGCGGTTGTGTGCAGAAGCCGGCTTCTACAGCCGGGAACCCCTGTTTTCCCTGGGTGCTTGCTGCCTTGCTGGAAAATCAGATGGCTTTGATCTCAAATGGCAACAAGCCGTTGCCAGCAACAGAGATGCCGATTCTGCTGTGCCAACGGGATGGGCTGCTGCTGTCGGGACGTCACCTTCCCCTGGCAGCACCGCCTGCTCCAGCCCTGCTGCTGGGGGTGCTTCGCTCTCCCGGCTCGCCAGTCGTCTGTGGGAGAGGCAGCCGTGGCCCTTTCCTTAGGCAAAGCGGTCCCGTGAGGGTGCATCAGCCACGGATGGACAGGGCAGCGACAGCCGGAGGAGCTCAGGGGAGCTTTGATCCTGCGGGCTGGTGGGGCTGGCGGGGCTGGCACGTGCCTCCCTGCAGCCGCACCGTGGGCGGTGGGAGATGGGCACAGGAGTCAGGCAGGCGTGGCGACGGAGCGGCACAGAGGAACGTGAAGACGCAGGGAGGGAAGTGGGGGGATAAGTGTTCCCATGGCAGGGACCAGAGCTGCTCCTCTCCTGCAAGGCAGGAAAAGAGTTGCACGGGGCGCTGAAAGGAGACCGGAGCTGAGCTGAGGGCCGTTCTCCTGTATTCTGCCGCCACCTTGTCCTCTGCAGCACTGAGACCCGGGCCAGATAAAGAGTCTCCTGGGTCGCCAAAGGTGAACGCCCTTTCAGAACAGGGATCGGCCCCACTGGCCCCGCTCACCTCAGCACTTGTCGCAGAAGACTCTTGCGGCTGCTCTTGCAGCTCCAGTGCTGTGCGCAGGCTTCCGCAGGGACAGAAGTGGCCTGGTGCTGTGGGCTGTACCCCATCCACTCCTTGCCACGGGAGCCGCGAGCGCTGCAGAGCGCGTGCCCGGGAGGCAAAAGCTTTTCCTCTCCTTTCCTCTTGCTCTCGCAGGCCAGCGGAGCAGCTGGCGCCTGCGGCCAGGCCACGGCTGTGGGTATGTCCGGTGCTGCCGCCAGCTGCGGGACAGCGGGCACGACTGGTCACCCTCTCCTGAGGCGCCCGGTTGC
>JAAGAY010148050.1:103614-145714 GCA_011801015.1 Ardeotis arabs | reverse complement strand
CCCGGCCCGTCCCGTCCCGGTACGGCCGGTACTGCCCCGTCTGCCCCGCCCCGCCCTGGCCCCGCCCCGCCCGGCCCGGCTCGGTACCGCCCGGCTCAGCCCAGCTCAGCCCAGCCCGGTCCGGCGCAGCGCGGCGCGGCCGCCCCCCCGCCAAAGTTTCCCGCAAGTTCCCCGGTGCCGCCGGTGCCGCGCCCGTCCCGGCCCGCCCCGCTCCCTCACCGGTGTCGGCGCGGAGGCGGTGCGGGCAGCCCGCGCGGGCCGGGGCGCTGCAGCCGAGTCCGCTCCTCCTCCTCCTTCTCCTCCTCCTCCTCCCCCCGCGCCGCTCCCGCCCCCCGCCCGCGCTCGGGGTGGTGGAGGGGCCGTCCCGCCGCCGGAGCCCGGCCCGTGGCCGCGGGTGCGTGTCCTGCCTCTCCGTGGGGGCTTCGCACGGGTGTGCGCGCGCGTGGGAAGCCGTGCACGGCCACGCACGCGCGTGTTCCGCGTGGGAGGTCGCGAACGCCACACACACGCGTGTCCCGCGTGGGTGCACGTTGGCATGCCTGCCCACACGTGGAGGTGGGGGTTTGCCCACGGGGGAGCTGGCCCGTGGGTATTTCTGCGGGCGTTTTTACCCACGGGTGGGTTGCACGCAAGCGTCCACACCAAGGAGCGTGTACGCATCCATGCTTGCACACCAACACGTTTGCACAGGCCGCGCACATGCCTGGCGCGCACGCGTGTTGCGTGCAAGTCTTCACGTGCGAGAGGCTGCGCGCTGCTGTTTGCCCCTGGTTGTGGTGGCTCAGGTGCACTTGCAGACGCGCACAGGGCCGTGCTTGCTCCTGCGCGTTTGCACAGGCGCGTGCTCACACGTGGGCACGCTCGCACACATTTGCACGGGTACGCGCACGCAGGCGCGCGGGTACACAAGCGTGATGCACGTGGGGCTGCGAAGCAGGCCGGACCCTGCTTCCCTGCAGCTCTGGCTGCTCCTGTAGGATTGGCGTCGCTCTGCTCCAAATCTGTGAGTCAGAGGCTGGGGCTTGAGAGGGGCCCTGAGGGGGGACAGGACATCCCCACCCAAGGGTCCCCATGGGTGAGCGGGGCCTGGATGGCCACACAGCGCTGCCCACTGCATCCCCACACATCCCACTCCTGACCAAGCAGCAAAGCCACAAGCCACCATTTTCTCCCAATATTTTTCCCTTTGTTGGATGCTTTTCATCCAAAAAATTGGGAAGTACAAGCGGCCAAGAGGATTTGTCTCTCATGGGACGTGGAAATGATCCCGTGGGACACCAACACCCTTTTCTTCCCCAGCACCAAGCAAAGCAGGGAAAAAGAAATAAAATTAAAGCAAAACTGCAAATGTCCGTGCGTGTTCTCTCCAAACTCAGTATTTTTCCACTGGAAACAGCCCCAAAAAGCTGGAGGCGGGGGATGCTTTGCTCTCCCACGCCCCTGTCCCTGTGTTTTGCGCAGAGGAAGCCTGAACCAACGGCTTCGCTTGCAGCCGGTAAAGCGATTTTGCAGGCGCTTTGGCCAGGGCTACTGGTGCGTGCTGGGTTGGGGTTTTAACCCGCTCCCCGCACTAAAACTGAGCTTTGAAAGCCAGCACAGTTTTTTTCAAGTGTGTCTTTCCCATTTGCTTGGATGTGACCATCTCGGTGACGCCAGTGGGTTCAAGGATGGGTTGCAGCATCCTGAGATCTGTGGGTTTTGCCCTTGCAAAAATCAAACTGCCTTGACACAGGGCATGTCACCTGGACAGTGACCCACCTCTGCGGTCCATGGACCATCTTCCTGGCACCCTTCTCCTCCAGGTCTGGGTTTCCAGCCTGGCCCAGGGTGCCTGGCTGTGCCCAAAGGGCTCCCATCTTTGGAGTGGGTCAGATGGAGGCAGAGGTTGTCCTGCGCCGTGAACTGAGTCCTGGAGACCTGTTGCACAAGTGGCTGCAGGTGCTGGGCAAGCATAGGGTGGTATTGCTGTCCTGCGGTGGGCACTGGTGTGGCTGAGCTGTTGGGTTGGAACGAGATGATCCTTAAGGTCTCTTACAACCCAGACCATTCTGTGGTCACCAGAGAGAGGAGATCAGCACCTCCCCCTCCACTGCCCCCCTTTAGGAAGTTGTAGATGGCGATGAGGTCACTCCTCAGTGATGAGCTCACCCCTAGGTGATGAGGTCAGCCCTTAGCGATGAGGTCACCTGTCAGTGATGAGGTCACCCCTCAGCCTTCTCTTCTCCAAGCTGAACAAGCCAAGTGACCTCACAGGTCTTGCCCTCAAGACCCTTCACCATCCTGGTTGCCCTTCTCTGGACACACTCTTGTAGTCTGGTGTCCTTCTTATCTTGAGACACCCATAACTCCACAGTACTCGTGATGGGGCAGCAGAGTGGGACCATCGCCTCCCTCGACCGGCTAGCTATGCTGTGTTTGGTGCCCTCAGGACATGGGTGGCCCTTTTGGCTGCCTGGACATGCTGTTGACTCATACTCAACCTGCCATCAACCCAAACTCCCAGATCCCTTTACGCAGGGCTGCTCTCCAGCCTCTCATCCCCCAGTTTGTACGTATAACCAGGTCTGTCCCCTCTCAGGTGAAGAACAGGGCACTTGCTCTTGTTAAAAGTCACACGGTTGGCGATTGCCCAGCTCTCTGGTCGGCCCAGATCTCTCTGTGAGGCCTCTTTACCCTTGAGGGAGCCCACAGCTCCTCCTAGTTTAGGGTTGTCAGCAAACTTACTTGATTCCTGCACTCAGATCATTTATAAAAACATTAAAGAGCACTAGCCCTACAATGGAGCCCTGGGAAACCCCACCAGTGACGCTGCCAGCCTGATGTCACTCCATTTACTGTGGCTCTTTGAGCCCGACCCATCTGCAACTGCTCACCCAGCGTATCATGGACTTGTCTGACTGTGTGCCGGACAGTCTGTCCAGAAGGATCCTGCGAGAGACGGTATCAAAAGCTTGGCTGAAATCCCAAATCATCACATTACTGGCTTCTCTTGGTCGACTGGGTGAGTGACCTTGTTGTAAAAGGACATTAAGTTGGTTAAGCAGGACTTTCCCCTCGTGAACCCATGCTGGCTATGACCAATGACTGCATTGTCTCTCACATGTTTTTCAGTAACTCCCAGAATGACCTCCTCCATTGTTTCACCAGCCACTGAAGGCAGACCGACAGTTCATCCTTCTCCCAGTCGTGGTCTTCCAAGACGGCTCCAGAGGTCCCAGGGCCCATCACTGCTGTTAAAGAAGGAGGTGGAGAAGGCATTAAACATTTCCGCTGTGTCTGTGTTCCTATTTGTGAGGTGATCGACCTCGTTGAGCAACCGACTGATGTTGACCTTGTTGAGCAACCGACTGATGTTATCTCTGATCCTCCTTTTGCTGTTAATGTATTTTAAAAAGCCCTTTTGGTTGTTCTTCACAGTGCTGGCAGCTTGAACTCGAATTGAGCTTTGGCTGCACAAATTTTCTCCCTGCAGTGGTGAAGAACTCGAATTGAGCTTTGGCTGCACAAATTTTCTCCCTGCAGTGGTGAAGAGCATCTCCGCAGTCCTCCCGCGCCACCTGTCCTTGCTCCTGATGTCCACACATGTTCCTTTTCCGCCCAAGTCCTAGCAGCAGATCCCAGCTCGGCCCCGCTGGCTTGACTTCCCACGCTGACCAAACTGATGCTCCCGTCCCGGTGCCATGATGCCGGTGCTGCCGCAGCAGCCAACTGGGCTCCTTGGCATGGGAGAGCGGGGGTTTGGTGAGCCGGTGGGCAGGGAAAAGCTCGTTAGGGGCAGAAGGTTAATTATATCAGACGTGCCTGAGGAGCAGGTTGTCTTTGGGCTACGCCGAATTGCAGCCGAGTGCCATGGTGAGCGTCGGCCTCCATGTCCTTGGGTTTGGCGATGCTGGGGATGCTCTCCCCCCAACCCCAGTCCCTCAGGCTGTGAAAAAGAGTAAGCAAAAGGAAATTTAAAAGCTCACTTGATTTAATCTGCTTATCTGCATGCAAACACTTCCTTTTCTGCTGCCCTAACTGCTGTGCAGGCAGAGCCGGAGCAGCCGACCCCACCGCTGTGCTGTTGACGCCGAGAGCTGCCCTGTGCCCCAGATAGGGGCTTTGCCAGAGCGAAGCGGGGATGCGGGGGGTGCCGCGGTGCTGGGGGCTCGCCAGGGTGCTGAGCTGTTCCCCACAAAGGCAAAACCCACCCCAAGTGACACCCGCACCCTGCCGCTTCCAAAGGGTGAGGCGAGGGAGCAATGCCCTCTCTGGCTCAGTGGTGGCATTTGGCATTGCCAGGCTGTGCCGGGCGGCAAGGGAGGTCGGGGCAAGCGACCGGGAATCCAAGGGCCACGTTGGTGAGAAGTGAGAGGGTTATTTATTGCAGAACAGAGTAAAGGGGATGTGGTGGCTGTCCCTCTCCGGGGGTCAGAGGGCAGGCAGCTGCCCAATGTGCTGCTGCTCCTGTGCCCGGAGAGGCCATTGCCAGCCTCAGTGCTTCAAAGCATCAATCCCATCGCTGCATCCATGGTAAAACCATTTGTGCAGCTGGGTTGCACCCCAGCAGCGCTGGACTCGCAGCCACTCTCTCCGGCTGCTTTCGGTGCCTGCAGCGTTACTGCAGCAGGTGTGGCTGTGAGCGGCACTGCTGCAACGGATGCAAATCTTGCTGCCAGCTGCCTTCCCCCGACCCCGCATGGGGGACACTTCTTCCTCCCCAGCTTGGCACTGGGTCACTGCCAGCCAGCCCCAGCGCTGTGGCAGAGCGTGCTGGCGACCCGTCTGGCTTTGCGGGCTGCTTGCTGGGGACTTGCCACCATGGGCTGGGATGGCAGTGAGGTTTGAGTGCTATTTTGGGGGTGGGTGGAAAGCAGAAGCCTTGCCCCCATGGTTTTACAACATTGACTGTAGAACAGATGCAAAGTGCATCCTGCCCGCAGTCGCTGTGACAAACATCCTCCTTGCTCCACCACCAGTACAGCCGCTTGGCTGGGGCCACAGGCTGGGGCTTCGCTGCCGCCATGGCTTCAGTGGGCTTGGCTGCTGGCGGGGGGGAAGCTGCAGGGACCCCATCCTCATCTTGCAGCCAGTGCATAGGAAAGGGCCAAGGTCACAGGGGGATGTGGGTGGGGGCTCTGGGGAGCTGCCCAGGTCCTGGGTTCCTTTTGCAGGAGCGGACCACGGCGATGCCCACCCTGCCACTCATCGCCCTCGTCCTCTGCCTCTCCACCTCCATCCTGTGGGCTCAAGGTAGGGACATCTCCCATCCTGGCATTGGCGTGGGCACTTTTGGGGCCGTTCAGAGCTCCCCGGACTGAGGCAGGATGGGGAGCGGGGCAAGGTGCCGTTCCCTGAGGCTCAGCTCTTGAAACGGCTCCGTCAGAGCTGGAGAAGATGGAGAGTGAGATGGACGCCCTGGAGAAGGAGCTGCAGGAGGGCTGTGGCAGTGCCCACAATGCCAGAGAGAGGTGAGTGCCGGCTCCCGCCCCGCTGTCCCTTGGACCTCCCTCATCCCCCTAAACCCACAGGGGTCGGATCCTGCCGCACCCTGCCCCAAACACCCTCCCCGTTCAGGTTAAACAGGCTGGAGGAGAATCCAGCCCGCCAGAAGAGACACAACTTCACCGGCAGCATGATCGAGACCTACGTGTTCAAGTTCACGAGCGAGCACTTCAGAGGCTTAAACCTCAGCAGCAAGATGGTTGGTCCCCCTGCGCTGCTGGGGCTATTCCCAGGGGATGCCCATACCCCCCTGGCCCCCTCCATCCATCCTGAAGTTCTTTTGACTAGGAAAAGGGAAGCCCTGGCCCCTACCTCCTGATGATGGGAAGGGAGAAGGAAACTGTGGCGGGCAGCGCGTGGGGTGACTTCCCTGTCCCAGTGGAAGGGGGTTGCATGGTGGCACCACGGCATTTCCCTTCGTCGCGGGGCTGCCTGACCACTCCGGCCCAAGGTCCCATCCTGCAGGACAAGGCAGGTTTTGCAGGCAGGGGTGCCTGCCTGCCAGCTGGGACCCCTCAGTTCGGGAAGCAGAGATCATCCAGGGGAGCCCACCACAGTGTGAAATCCCACTGGGAAAGCATCCCAGTGCAATGTTATCTCCCCCATGCTTGCCCCACGGCAAGGCTGGTGGGACAGGTGTGCCTACCCATGTGTGACGGACCCCCCGCCCATAGCCCTCCCATGTGCTATGTGCTGGGAGGTCTCCGACATCGAGATGGGAACAGCTGCAACATCCGCGTTTCTGCTGGCACCATGGCAGGGCTGGAGCTGCTGCTGGGGCCAGGGGAAGCTGTGGAACCATGGTGGTAACTGGGGTGGCTGTGCTATGGAGGGGTAGCCAGGGCAGCACCCTGACCCCCTTGAGCCAGCCAAGCATGGGACAGCTAAATTCATCTCTCTCTTGCCCACTGGTGGAGGATGTGATACTGGATGGCGACGCGAGGTTCAGGCACGCCATGAATTTCCCAGCGGAGCTTGTGGAGGGCATCCAGGAACTGGAGGCGGAGCAGGAGCTCGTCTGCATCTACATCCACAGTGCCTGCATCTTCCAGGTGAGCCGCAGGTCCTCGCATAGACCCTCCGAGCATCCTCAGCCCGCCCCATCCTCCTCCCCCTGCTGAGACCCTCAGGGCAGGCAGGATGTCCTGGGGACCCAGGACTCTCCCCGTAGGCTCCTCGACTCTTGCAGGATGCCCACAACAGCTCCGTGCTGAACGATGATGTCCTGGGAGCCTTCCTGCAGAGCGGGCACGTGGCCGGGCTCAGCCGCCCCGTGGAGATCCAGTTCTGGCATGACACGGTGCTGGTGAGCAGGGCTCCACTGTGGGCACGAGCCAGGGGTGTCCCCAGCACCAGTGTTTCCCCTGGAGCTGGGGAAAAAGAAGGTGTCCCTCTCTTCATTGGGACCAGAAGGCTTCTGGGGTCTGCAAGAAGCAGAGAGGGTCCCCAGTTCTCCCCTTCTGTCCCCTTCTCACCAGGATGCCTCCAATGCCACCTGTGTCTTCTGGCAGCCGGGAGCCAGTAAGTGTGGTCGCGGCGAGGATGGGGGCAATGCCAGCTCGATGCCACCCCAGAGGCATCGCCCATCTGCCTCCCGGGCAGGGCTGGCAGGGCTGGCAGGGCTCAACGTCCCCTCGATGTCCCGGTTCCCTGGCCGCTGTGCCACCCTCTGACAGTGGCTGTCCGGCAGGCGCAGGCGACACGGGCAGCTGGAGCAGTGACGGCTGTGAGACCACGCACAGGGAGGGGACCGTTATCTGCCACTGCAACCACCTCACCTACTTCGCCGTCCTGCTGGTCCACAGCCCTCCTTCCCCCTTCCTCCTTCCCTCTTCTTCCCTTCTTCCTCCTCCTTCCCCCATACTCCTTCCTCCTTCCCTCCTTCCTTCTTTCCTCCTCCCCTCTTCCTCCTTCCCTTCTTCCCTCTTCACCTCTACCTTGTTCCCTCTTCCTCCTTTCTCCTTCCTCCTTCTCTATTTCTCTCCTTCCCAATTCCTCCTTCCCTCCTTCCATCTCCTTCCTTTCCCTTTCCCTCTAGCCTTCCTCCTCCTCCCTGGAGGTGTGGGTGTAGGTGGGTGTGGGGGTACGGGGTGTATGGGGGGTGTCCTGCAGGAGAGGGTGGCCAGGGTGGTGGTTTTGCAAGGGGTCCCCCACTTTCCCCACGGGTGAGTGCTGCTGTGGGTGCTGCCCCGGCTCACCCCCTCCCTCCCCTCTCCCGGCAGATCCCGGTGGGTGCCCTGAGCCCATCGCAGCTGGCATCGCTCACGCACATCAGCACCATCGGCTGCTCCCTCTCGGCTGCCGCCACCTTCTGCACCCTCTTGCTCTGCTGCTTCTCCAGGTAGAGCCATACTGTGCCATGCCATGCCATGCCATGCTGTGCCATGCCATGCCATGCTTCACCATGCCATGCCATGCAGCGCCGTGCCATCGGGCGCGCACCCACCAGCACCCCCTGCCCTCCCACCTCTTGCAGGCAGCGGCTGAGGGACAACACAACCAGGATCCACATGCACCTCCTGGCCGCACTGCTCCTGCTCAACTGCAGCTTCCTGCTGAGCACACCGGTGGCTGCCGGCGCCAAGGGGCTCTGCCAGGTCACCGCCGCCCTGCTGCACGCCAGCCTTCTCTGCGCCCTGGCGTGGATGGCCACTGAAGCCTTCCACCTCTTCCTCCTCCTCGTCAAGGTCTACAACGTCTACATCCAGCACTACCTCCTCAAGCTCTGCCTCTTCGCTTGGGGTGAGTCAGCACCTGCGTGGCCCTGCCTGCCCGTGCCTGCCTGTAGCACGGCTGCCCCGGCACGGCCCCACGCCACCTGTCCCCGGGCCCACAGGTCTGCCCACGCTGGCCGTGGTGGCTGTTTTTATCTTCAAGAGAGATACATATGGGTACCACGCCATCAGCACCCCTGAAGGCTACAGGAACACGACCATGTGAGTGAAGGGGGCTGCCAGCTCCTCGGGTACCCCATGAACCCTGGGCACCTCAGAGACCCAGGGCACCCCTGGAACACCATACACCCCAGGCACGGCATGGACCCCGGGCACAGTGTGCACCCTGCAGCTCTGCCAGCTGCCCGCCTCCATCTCGCCGTGCGTGGTGACACCCACCACCATGCCCCTCCTGCGTCCAGCTCCTTCTCAGGGGGTCCTGGCCCTTGTCCCCAAGAGAGTCCTCTCCGCCAGGTGCTGGCTCACCAGCCGGCCGGCCCATTACGCCACTCTCTGCTACGCCGGCCTCATCCTGCTCTTCAACGCGGTGGTGCTGGGGAGGGTGGTGACGATACTGCGGAGGATGCAGCAGCAGAAGAGGGAGGCGAGGAAGGACTGGGTGACGGTGCTGGGGCTCACCTGCCTGCTGGGGACCACCTGGGGCCTGGCCTTCTTCAGCTTTGGCATCTTCCTCATCCCTCAGCTCTACCTCTTCACCATCCTCAACTCCCTGCAAGGTCAGTGGGGAGCACCGGGGGGGCTTTGGGGGACAGGCACCCCTTCCACTGGGAGAAATGGGGTCCTTGTCACCTTCCTGCTCCTCACAGGAGCTCGGAGCACCCATGGCAGTGACCGCACTGCCACCCACCCACAGGTCTCTTTGTCTGCCTCTGGTATGTTACCGTGCACCGCCGGAGCAAGCCAGTCTCCGTCAGCAACACTTCCAGATAACGTGCCCTGATGCCAGGGTGAGGGGCTGTGAGGGGAGCTCGGGAGCTGCTCCCCGAGGATGCAGTGTGGTGGCATCCCCCAGGTTGGACAGCCAGTGCCATGGATGCCACAGGTTTCCTCAAGGGAAGAATCTGGGCTGTAAAACCAGATTTCTGGGTGGTGGGAGCTGCCTGGCTGGCTTGCAGCCCCTCTGTTAGTAACCAACACTGACTTCTTCTGATGAAGGCAGACACTTCTCATTAAAAGCGCCATTTAATTGCCAATGCGGATCTCCTCCACCGCGGGAGGAGCAGTGATGCTCTGGCTGAGGTCCCACAGCCACCTGCTGCCACCCCTCCAGGCCACACTCTGCCTTGTCATTAGTGAAGGTCCCACTAGGTGGCACGAGGGTTTCGAAGATGGTCCCAGTTCTGGACTATGCACATGGCAGCACGAAAAGCCCTTTTGCCCACCCCAAAGCCAGTACAGGGACAGAGGCCACCCACAGCCTCGGGTTGGGGGGGGAACGGGCGAGCAGGGCTGTGGCTTGGCATCCGGCAGACGTGCTGCAGCGGAGGAGAGGGTGGGAAGTGAGTAAGTGAACCGATAGCGCAGCTTTCCTCCCGCTTTCGCTTAGGAAAGTAAGCCCGGACCAGAGCTCCCCAATGCGACCAAATGCTTTGTTGAGGTTCAAGCAGTCCAGCCTGCGGGAAATATATAGCGAGGACAAATTGCAGGGACTAAACCATCGTGGAGGTGACGAGTCAGCCGTAGCCCCTGGAGCATCCCTGTACACCAGGCTTAATCCAAAACTGCACCCATGGTTTTGCCTCTCCTGGCACCCGAGATTTTGGAGCTGGGCATCCCGCTCTGCCGGCCGGGACGCAGAGCAGCATCACAGCGCAGTGATGCCGGCATGGCTGTGAATCTGCCTGTAGTGGCAGCAGCATCCCCATCACCCTCACGCTTGCGGCTTGCGGGGTGCGCCAGCGAGGTGCCGTTTGCTGGTGCTGCCCGTTACTGGTCTGATGGCAGGGGATCAGGCATCACTGAGCAGCATCACAGGGTGACACGCTGCCTGTCTCTGCCTTCCCCTGTTGCTTGTGGCATTTCGCCTTCTGGCTGCTTCCCGGGACCTGGTTCTGGGCAGCAAAGGAAGCCGCTGGCTCTTGTTCTTTGTTCCGTGCACAAAGGACAGCCAGTGCCGCCGAGTTTCCATCCCTCCTCCGGACAAAAGCCCGTCCCGCTGGGGCCGTGCCTCCCGCCTTCCCGTCCGCCGGACACCGCGTGGCGATGAGCTGTGCATGTCTCACCGCTGAGGTGGCTGACTTTGGCTATTCAATAAGAAGTCTGGGGGTTTGGTGAGGTGCCAAGGGCCCGGCTTGTCCTCCATGAACCCCACCGTTCATGGAACCCCATACCGGTTGCTCTTGGGACGCATTTTCCTTGTCCCTTCCTCTCCATCTCGAGATTTTGGGACTAGTGGCATGAGTCATGCCGGCTGCTGGTGCCTGCGTACACACGGACACTGGCGAGTGAATGAACCTTGTTCCGGTATCCGGTGGTGCCTGGAAAACAATTGCTTGGTTGGTTGCCTCCCAACAGCGGGAACACGGCTCCCATGGGACACAGTGGTCCCCAAGGAGCCGAGTCCCTTGAGTACAGGTGGGACACTGTGGTCCCCAGGGAGTTGAGCCCGTTGCTGGTGACCCTGGTGCCAAAAAAAGGCACTTTTCCCACCCCACTGCACCAGGAGTGGGATCCAAACACTTCCTGAGGTTCCCTGGGAGCGCAGAGTGGGCTCCCACCACCCCCAGTGCCCCGCAGTGCTGGCACCAGCTCGCCCCAGCCGGCTGGAGAAGGGGGAACTGTCCCATCCAACCTCCCCAAGGAGAAATAATACTGTTTACCTTCCCCTGCGCCTTATCGGGCAGGAGGCCAGCACTGGGCTGCTGGGGGTGTTGTGCCGGAATTTCTTCTCTGGGAAAGGTGGCTTGGCGTCACCGCAGTGCCTTCACAGTCTGGTGCCAGCACTGCCCCCAGGGGCAAAGTTCTGGAGCCATTGCAAATCCTCCAAATTTGGGGGAAACAAGCAGCTAGGGAAAAAATTAAAATCCATTTGGGAATGGAAGGTTGGGGGCAGACCTCGGCTCCATTTTGGATCCACCTTTGGGACTTGGCTGCCGGAGAGCAGACGAACCCGGTTCCCATGGGAGCATCCTCACCTCGTGCTTGTGCAAATACCCTCGGGGATCAATTTTCCCCCAGACATCCCTGACGTAATCATGGGTTAATTTTCAAAGCCCAGCCTAAACAAGTAAGTCAGGTTTATTGCTCTACGGTTGGGTTTTACAGCCCTGGCACCTGGTGAGTCGATCGTCGCTGCCAGACAGAGAAACCCCAACATGGGGTGAGGAGAACCCACCTCCCCGTTTGATGTATTTTCAGGAGCAAGGCTGAGGGAGGCGGAGCAGCGGCGATGGGGGAATAGGAGCACCTATGGCCGCTCAAGGGGGCTGCAGAGCTTCCTTGGGCTCCCTGGGATCGCTGTCCTCCAAGCTTCCCAAGGTCACCCTGGCGTTGCTCACCGTATTTGAACGGGGGACCTCCAGGCATCCCAACCCACCAACACTGGTCTGCTTCATCATCCTCATCCTCACTCTCTGGGCTGAGCCCCGCTCGTGACTGCAGCTCCCCTGGGAGCACCATGGTCTCCCAAGCGGCTTTTAGGGGGGGTCTTGGCACTCTGTGCTGGGGCTGGCACCGCTTGGCAGTGGGGCTGGCACTCACCCGCTCACCCTCGGCTGCAAACGCTGCCAAGGGCACCTCTGCCCGCACTCATCTCACCTTGGCTGGCGGCAGCCTGGCAGGACGTGCCCTCACCTGCCGGAGCCCGCCCGTCCCACGGCTGCGCTGCCATGCTCCCCTGGCACGCTCCCGCTCGCCTGCTGCCAGCACCTGGCCTTTCAGCAGCTTTTAGGAAGTTTTAGGGCTTTTAGGAACTTTTAAGAGCTTTGACGGCTTTTAGGAACTTTAAGAGTTTTTAGGAATTTTAGGGCTTTTAGGTACTTTTAGGACTTTAGGAAACTTCAGGGCTTTTAGGAACTTTAAGGGGTTTTAGGAACTTTAAAGGCTCTTTTAGCAACTTTAAGCATATTTAGGAACTTTTAGGGCTTTAGGAGCTTTTAGGGCTTTCAGGGCTTTCAAGAACTTTTAGGGGTTTTAGGATCTTTTAGGGCTTTTAGGAACTATTAGGGCTTTTAGGAATGTTTAGGGCTTAGGAACTTTAAGGGTATTTAGGAACTTTTAGGGCTTTAGGAGCTTTTAGGGCTTTTAGGATCTTTCAGGGCTTTTAGGAACTTTTAGGGTTTTATGAGCTTTTAGGCTGTTTCAGGAACTGTTAGGGCTTTTAGGAACTTTAAGGGTATTTAGGAGCTTTTAGGGCTTTAGGAGCTTTTAGGGTTTTTAAGAAACTGTTAGGGCTTTTAGGAACTTTAAGGGTATTTAGGAACTTTTAGGGCTTTAGGAGCTTTTAGGATCTTTCAGGGCTTTTAGGAACTTTTAGGGTTTTATGAGCTTTTAGGCTTTTTCAGGAACTGTTAGGGTTTTTAGGAACTTTAAGGGCTCTAGAAGCTTTTAGGGCTTTTAGGAGCTTTTAGAGCTTTTAGGAACTTAAAGGGTTTTTAGGAACTTTTAGGGCTTTTAGGGTTTTGAGGAGCTTTGAGGGTTTTTAGGAACTTTTACAGCTTTGAACTCCCAGTCTTGAGCAATAAACCCTTATCAGGCTGCGTGAGTGCTGCTGGCCTGAGCCCAAGGGCAAACGTCCCTCACAAGGGACAACACGAGGATTTCCTCCCTCTCGCGCGCAGCCAGCATCTTTGAAGGCAGCAGCCTGGCCTGACGACTTACAGATAATCCAAATAACATCAACAAGTGTAGATGTCGACCTAAAAATAACTCCCGATAACATCAAGCGCAGACAAAAGGCTCTTTGTTCCATAAACAGCAGCAAAAAGATGGCCTAAAATGTCCTTTCCTCACTGGGACGAAGGGTCCACACCTGATCCCCCACTCCGGGAGGGCCTGATCCTGCGGGAGCGGTTGAGTTTAGCAGCGTTATTCCCGGGAGGTGGATTTACAGCGTTTCCTGAAGGAACCGGTCGGGATGACCTGCAGCGGGAGCCTTGGCTCGCTGTGATGCTCCTGTGGCTCTGGCTGCCATCACCGTGTTTTTCGGAGCTAGTCCTGCTCCTTGCGGCGTGGGGACGGTTGGGCTTCAAAGGCGGCCGCGTTAGCCATGGTCCAGCCGCGTGAGGCCATGTGAGCTGCTTCCCGTGGGAGTCTGGTCCTGTGGGAGCCTGTTCCCATGGGAGCTGGGGGAATTCGCGGCTTGGAGCTGGAAATTAAACCAAGCTGGGGAGCCATGCCAGCGTGCAGGATGTCCCCCGCTCCGAGGGTCCCAGCACAGCCATGGCGTCTCTGGTGCTGCGGCCGCCTTTTATCTCCATCGCCTGCTGGAGCGGGAGGTTGTTTCCACCCTTCCCCCAGCAGAAAGAAAAGTCTCATTCAAGCCATTGAAAATATCGGCAAGAGCAACTATTTACCCAGCACACTTCCCGGAGCCCTCCCCGTCCACCCTCCTCCCTCCGGTTTGCCGCAGCCCCCGGTTTTCTCCCACCCGGCTGCTTTTCAGGGCAGACAAAGGGCTGGCATGGCTGGATGCAGGCAGCGCTTGGCAGTGGCTTTGTCCATCGCTGCCACAACGCTTCCAGCCTCAGCTCCCACCGCTGCCATGGGGTCCCGAGGGCAAGGGTGCCCATCTCCAGCCTTGGGGTGGGCGCTGGGACCTGCGTGCTCTGGCTGAGGTTGGGGGATCACATCCAGGCTCTGCACCCCACATCCCAGCCCATCTCCCCCAGGAATATGCCATGGGGGGTATAGGGGAATCCCACCCCAGATCCCAGCCTGGGCTCCTTGCCCTGCTTTTCTCCTCCCCGGTTTCCTGCGGGGAGCGGGACAGAGTTCACCGGGACTCTTTGTTATTTTTTAATCCCATTAATTGTTATTTTTTAATCCCGTTGGCAGCCAGGCGTGCAGCCTGCCGGCCTCCCAGCTCCTTCTCCCCCCCGGCTGCCAGCCCTGAGCTGGTGGGCGACGGGATGGGGGCACCCCCGGCTCCCGGCTGGCCCCCGCCGTGCTCCCCCAGCCCGTCCTGGTGCCGGTGCCGGTGATGCAGCCCGGTGCTCAGTGCACAGAGCCCGGCTGAGCCGGGCAGGTGCCGTGACTGAGGTTTGGTGGCCCCGCGGCCCCCGGAGGGGTCTCGGAGGGGGTCGGTGAGGCGCGACTGATGCCGGTCCCGCCCCGCTGAGTCACCGGCTGCCGGGGGGACGGGGCGGGGAGGAGCGGGGAGGGGCGGTTTGTCCTGCTGTACCGCGCCGAGCCGAGCCGAGCCGAGCCGAGCCCAGCCGGACACCGGTAACGTGGGCGACGGGAAGCGGCTGAGCCGGGCGCGGGGAGGAAGAGGAGCTGGTGGGGGGGGGAGTCCGGTGTTTGCTTTCGGGGTCCCAAAATAAGGGAGGCTGCCTGGCACGTCCTTACTGGGGACACTGGGAGGGGATGCTGCGGGGTCCTCGGTGCGGGGGGAGCTGTCACATGCTGGCTGTCACCACGACGGGGGGGGCACCGGGGCTCTGCGCGGCTGGGACTGGTGCCACTGGGCAGCACCCCGGGATGCTAGGTTGGCCGGCGGGGCAGGGAGTAGCCTGGAGAGAAGGGGGAATCGACGGGGGGGGCTTTGGGCTGCGCCTTGCTCCAGTGGGGACGGGGACATTTTGCCTTCCCGTGGGTGCGACCATCTGGGCAGAGACCGGGGGTCTCTGCTCCGGGCCAAGGCACAAAATGTCTGGTGAAGCCTCCATCCGTGCTAAATGGGGCTCGCCCTCGCCTCTCTCCTGGAGCCAGGCGGAATTCCCAGGATGCGGAGCCACGAAGCCCTCTGAGCCGCCCGGGACCAGCTGCTCCCGGCGGCACAGCTGAGCCCCACGAAGCCCCCGTCGCCGGGCCAGGCCCTGCGTGTGGCCATGGCGTCCCACCCCGGGGGAACCACCAGCCCCATTCCTCCTCCTTCTCCTCCTGCCGCTTGGCGAAGGGCGCAGCATCCCCGGGAGCCAGCGTGTCTCGACAGGGTGATCTCCCTCCCGTAAAAATGCCTGTTGGGGGGATTCCTCCCGTGACATCTCAGCTTGCTGCTGCCGGTCCCGGCACGCTGTGGCGGGATGCGGGATGCTGTAGGTGCTCCCTGCTCCTGAGCTGCTTGAACTGCCCCTCCAGACGGACCAGTAAAACCCAGCGCGGCCAGCTGGAGAATTGAAATGAAGTCTCCTGGAATAACCTCCTGGCAGCAAGCTGGAATGCCTGTTGAGGAGGGAAGGCAGCCAAAGCTGGTTTCACGGTCTGAGGGCTGCAGTAACCCCCTCCAAACTCCACCGCCAGCGGGGAGCCAGGAGTGTTTCGGAGCTGTGTGGGGGGCAAATCTTTTAAGTGCGGGACTGCAGCCGCGGTGGGTTTTGCTGTGCCCTTGCTGGGTTTGCAGCTCCCACGTGAATTAAGCCAAGTCCTAAAAATGCTGCATACTTGGTTGCAGTCCAGCTCTTAATCCGGCGGCCCCGGGGCTGCTATTCGCAGAACAACAGGTTTGCAAGCAACTGCGTGTTGCTGGGATGGGGACCCCCAGGGCTGGTCGTCCCTGCACCTTGCAGTGGCACCCTTTGGTGTTGGAGGGAAGTGGTGCTGCGGGGTTTGCGGACAGCTGGCTGGGTAGCTCCCAGTGTGCCAGCGCCCGGTGGTACCAGCTGGGCAGCAGCCTGCTAGCGCCTGTTTTTCGGGAGGGCTCCCACCCACCAACTCCTTTCCCAACAGCTGGGGTTTGGCAGGGAACCAGGGGGGGACCAGGAGGGACCCCTGGCCTCTTACCTGGCTCCTAGGGCACTGCAGCCTTCACCCCAGCTGTGCTTGGCTTTTCTGCAGCCGGGAAAGCCCGCCGGCACTGGCTTCACCCTCACCGGGCTCCAGGTTGGCTGCTTTCCTTGCCAAATGCCTGGGAGCCTGATTTGGGGTGGTCCTGGGCTGCTCTGCACTGCCCTGAACCTCCCTCCCCTGGCACCCACGGCATGAGCCGATGATGGGGACCTTGCTCACATGGAGGGGGACAAGACCTGCGAGGGGCTGGGGTGTTTTGGAAGCCATTTAAAACCCAGGGGGATGTTTTGGGTGGAGGGAAGGTACAAGCTAACCCGCAGGAAGAGGCCAAGGAGTTGCTCCCGTCAAAGGCTGAGCAGTGGGGGCATGCTGTAAGGACAGCCATCTGTACCCGCCGAGGCCGGTGACATGGGGTGCTGAGGGAGGACAACCTGTTCCACTTTGTTCCCATTTCATGGCAGCTGTCCGTTCGCCACAGGCGTACCTGGTCCTTTGCAGACCGTTTGCAGCCCCTGCTGAAGCCGCAGGCTTGGCATGCCATGGACCTGTGTGCCGCGTTGCCCAGGCGCTGGAGGAAGCACTGGTTTGCTTTGCTGCAATATTTCTGGCTGTGGTGTTTTTTAGGAAATGGAATTTTTTTTTTTAATTTTGAACAATATAAGAAGCTTTCAGCAAAACCTCCATTTCAAGAGCCTCAGACACCGTTGGTCTGCCTGTGCCAGCCATCCCTCGGCTCTCCCTACGCCTGCTCGGGAAGAGATAGTTCCAGCGGCTGGCGAAGGATGGATCTGGCAGGGAGCTGTGCTGCTCCCGTGGAAATCTTTATCAGGTCCGGTTTTGTCCTCTTGGCAAAACTCAGCTCTCTGGGTGTTGTGTGCAACCCCACAACTCGTGAAAAGCCAAACCGCTGCGCCCCATCCCGTGGCACAGGTTTGGCACAGGCGTGCTGCTGGCGCGGTGCAGCTGCCGCTTGGCTCCTCGGGCATTAACAAATGTGCCGGGTCGGACCTTGCCGCCCACCGATGACGGGAAAGGCTCGCATGCCGATGCCGTGAATAACGTGCGGGCTGGCCCCTGCGCACACGGGCCACTGGCCAAGGACAAGGGCACTTTGTGAAGCATCCGGGTGGCCGACGCTGGGGCATCCTCTCTGCAGGAGGTCCCTGCTGGGGTCCCCACCTCCTTGGGCAGCTCCAGCCCCAGGGCACATCGTCTTTGATCCCTATGATGGGGGCTGGTGGTGCAAAGCTGTTCTGCATCTCGAGGAGCCCATTCTGGCTTGCCTCTCCATGCCTCAGTTTCCCCATCTGGTTCCTGAGTCCTTGCCTGGGTAACAGGCTGTGAGTGATGAGCTTGTTAGCATCTCCAGGAACAGAGCATTGGTGCATTTTCCTAATGAACTTGGAAGGAAAACAGGGATAAAAGCCCCTGGATCTCCCGGTTTCCGGTGTTTGTCTGAGCCGTCAGAGCATCTTCCCTTCTCCTCGGGAAAAACGTCACATCCAAAAGCTGTGTGCTGCCTCCAAAAGCTTAAATACCTGCTGCCAAGTCACCCAGAGAGCAGTAAGATGGCAGTAAACACTGGGCTTTTTTTTTTGTGTGTGGTTTTTTTTTCCCCATTTGCCTACAGGTTTAGAGGCTGCAATATTATTCCTCGGCTTTTCTTACTGAGAGCAGCGTGTTCTTTTAATGGCAATGGGAGGATACAGTGTGATGCCTGGTGCTGAGCCTCGCTCCGTGCCGGCAGCGAGGGAGCCTGCTCCAGACTGCACAGCCCCCGCGATGTGCCTGCCGCCTCGTTTTACATCATCTGGCTGATTTTGGGGCCAGAGCAAGAGTTTTTCTATGTGTTTTTGTTCTCGGAGGAGCTCGGTGGGTAAAGCCATCTTGCCTCGGGGATGATGGAGCACAGGTGGGGTTGGTAGCGAAGGGGATCTCTACTTGGTCACTGTGACAGCACGGGGCTTTTGAAAATGGGTGACACTGGGGAGATGCGCTGGTGGCAGTGGGGACACACGGCATCGCTGACCCCAGGTACCAAGGAAGATGATGGGGCAGGATCCAGCCCCGGTGTGGGCTCGGCATATCTGGCTCTCTCTGGTGCTTCTTATCACCGGCACGGATGGGAACCATGTTTTCCCACTGCGAAACCACTTTCGGGGGAATTTCTCTCGCTATTGTTCGGTTCAGGAAACAGCAATTGGCGTCGGGGCGAGCGGGACCATATAGGGCTTGGAGGGGAAATACCAGCTCCCCCACCCACATCCCTGCAGGGATTTCTGGTCCTGGTTGAGTAACAGCTGAAAGGGGCTGATCCCATCCTTCTGCCACCCCAGTAAAACCCCAACGGAGCCAGTGCAGCGGGATGGGCTGAAGCCTTGTTGGGATTCGGCATTCCCCATCCGGAAGGGATGCTTTCCCGGCACACTGGCTCAGCACCATCACGTCATGGTTGGCATTCGCCTGCTGCTCCATTGCTTTTAAGCGATCCAGGTGTTTCCCATCGCCACCGGCATTTTGCCGCCCCAGATCCATGCTTTTCAGATACACGTGTGATTCCCAAGTGTGCGGCGAGGCACTGGCGTGGCCCCATCCATATCCAGGTACTGCTGCCAAGCTGTACCTGCGCTGCACCCTCCCAGCCCACACCAGGAAACATCGTTAGCTCCACACTCAATTATACCCATGGCAGCAGGTTAATTAACAACCCGAAGCCCCTGTCTTCCACTGATAAATTGCTGTAAGAAGCAGACGGGGAGGCACGGCGAGCGGGCTGTGCCTGCGGTGACGCGCCGGCACAGGATATACCTTGGATCTGCGCTGGCTGGAGAAACTGCCAGGTGAAACCCACGCTGGTGGGAGAAACCTGCTAACGAAGACACTGAGTTTTCAAGCGAGCGGTTTTCTCCCAGCCTTCCCATCTGGCGACCCTTGGGTGCCTGGGAGAGCTCACGAGCCTTTGCAGGTGGTGCTGGTGGGTGCCCTGGCACCTGCTTGCAGCAAATGAAACAGGATTTGGCCACTTGGTGGGTTTTGAGGAAGAAGCTTTGAGAGCAGCACAGGAGTGGGATGCAGCGATGGCAAGCCAGGTGATGACTTGGCCTTGGGCACTGGCAAGCGTTTGGCTCTGCCAACTGGTCCAGCAGCTCTCCCCGGTGCTGTCTTGCCCTGGGGGGGCTCCCGCTGGTTGCTGGACCCCGGCAGGATGGGTCCCACCCATCACTGCGGTGACAGCAGGGTGAGGAGGAGGCAGAGCTCGGTGCAGCCCAGCAGCGCCAGAGATGGCGTTTGTGGTGCGAGGAAGGCAGAAAGCGCGATGGGAAGGGCTGCGGGTGCGAAGGCTGTGGCTGGCTGGGGCGCGTGGGTGCAGCAGCACCCTAGGGTGCTCAGCGCTGGCCTGGGTGCAGGTCACAGGAGCCCTGGCTGCGTATAAAGACAAAGAAAGGGGTGGTGGAGCAGAGTGCAGGATGAAGGGATGGGGAAAAGGGATGCTGAGGACCCTGCCTGGCTGGTCGTGAGGGGCAGAAGGGGTTTTGGAAGCCGTGGTTGCTGCATCGGCATTGGGATGAGCCCGGGAGAGCCCATTTCTTTTGCAACGTGCCCAGTTCCTCAGCTATTCTGCAGGGGCTCAAAGCACCCGAGAAAATAGTTTTAGAGCTGGCAAATTAGGAAACCGCCGTTTCCTTCTGTTCCTATCGCTCACAATAAGAAGCCGAGGCCCAAACCAAGTTGTGAAGCATGGAACGGAAGAGGAGACCCCTCCCATATCAAATGGTTGGCGGTTGGTGCCTGTGCCGGGGCGGTGGGGCACCCCCTTCGTGAGAACCCGGGAACCCAGCTGCCGGCCTCCCCCATCATTCCAGCCCCGCAGCCAGGCGAGGTGCCCGGTGCTCCTGGCTCCTTCCTAGTGGCAGAGGCACCAGGGAGCTGGCTGTGACACTGGCCAGTGTCCCACCAGCACAGGCTTTGCTCTCCATCCCCTGACCCCATGGTACGGGCGATATCCAAATACTCACGTAGCCCCTTTCCTTTGTACTCTTCCAGGCTCTGCTTTCTCCTCGGAGGCCAAGCCAAAGCAGAGAGCTGCCCGGGATGATGGTCCTCCTTCTGCTCCTTCTCTCCCCTCTCCAAGGTAGGTTGCCCTAGCCATGACCTGCCCTGAGCCAGTGGGCCAGGTTTGGACTGCTGGAAGTAATTGGCAGCCCCCAAAAATTGGCTGGGAGGGCACCAAGGGGCATTTGCAGCCACAGCTTCCACAGAAGCTAAATGTCTTGTGGGCTGCCATTCCTCTGGTGGGGTCTCTGGGGCAGGGAAAGGAGATGGTCTCCATCTGTCCCCTCCGGGGATGGAGAGCTCCTGTGTTGGTCCCTGCCAACATGGGTCGTGGCACCTGGGTGAGGGCAACCCCAAAAGACAGGAGGTCCTGCTGCTCCAGGAACCCTGGCGAACCCTTCCAGCGTGGCCATGGGGACCCGGGGGCAATGGCCAATGTCATGCAGCCCATCCAGGATGGGGTCGGGATGTTTGGGGCAGAGAGCCCAGTGTGCCACACACAACGGCTGCCACAGGGGTGCGGTGTTTGCCGGGGGTGGCCGCCCCTCTGGCTGAACTGGTGTCTCCGTGCACTTGTGCAATGCAGGGGTGGGAGCCAGTGGCCACCAGGAAGAGGACTTCCGCTTCTGTGGTGACCGAAACCAGACCCAGAACAGCTCCGTCATCTACACGCACAGCCCTGCCAACCTCTCCGTCGAGAACACGGCCCAGGCGCTGATAATAAAAAGGCCCTTTATGCCAAGCAGGAGAAACTCTTACTACAAGTACAGCTTGCCCCCTTCTTTGGGCAGGTACCGCTTCTGCATCTACTGGTTCAAGGCCAACACAACCCTCAGGCTGGCATATGGGAAGCAAAGCTTCCTCCTGGGTAGGGACCTGTCCAACAGCATCACCCAAGGGAAGGAGAGTCAGAAGACTGAAAGAACCAGCACCTCCATCTTCAATGTGTCCTACTTCACAAAGGGTGGGAAGAACACCTCCCTTGACAGTGCATCTGAATACTCCTTCCCTGGTAAATGCAACTCACTGTTATTTTAATGAAGTAAAGGGTTTGTTTCATCCCCAGCCCATTCTCTAGCCAACAGCAGAGCATTGGTGGTGTCCCAGTATGTGCTACAGCGTGATGATGTGAAGACACAGCTGAAGGGTGATGGAAGGGGACATAGGTTTTCTTGAAGCAGCCCAGGAGCAGCCCTCAGTACCCAGGCTCCCTAAAGATTAAGATGGACATTTTCAAGTCTTTTGCCCCATAAAATCCTGGGAAATTGTGGGCTTTGCAGAGGTCTCTGAGGCTGCCATCTGCTAGGCACCCAGCTAGCCACTGCCATCTGCTAGGCACCCAACAGGCTGGTTCTAACAGCCTTGGTGGGAGCTGAGCTCCAGGCGGCAGGAGAAGCCTTGAGGTTGCCATCAGCTCTCTGGGCTTGGGGTCACCGTGAAGCCCTCTGCTTTCTGCTCCCACCAGGGCTGTGCCCGGTTGGTTTGGGGCAGAGGGGAGCCGGCTTTGCCCATGGATCTCACGGTGTTTCCTTTCGTGTGCCTGTCAACCTCTCCAGAGAGCATGCCCATCTGGGAGCAAGATGTGGAGGAGCAGCTCACCACCTTGGACAGCCTCATCGCCCAGCCCCCGGCACTGGCCACAGGAGCCACGGAGCAGCGGATACTTCGGCGGTGAGTTCCTGGCTTGTGCTATTCCCGCTGCCGCCGGTGTGGTACCCACTGCATCCTGCTCACTGCACCCTTTCCTTGACAGCAAACTCGGGGAGCTGGAGAAGATGCTGGCTGAGGTGGAGCTCGAAGGGCAGAACCAGACCTTTGGGAAGGCCACTGTGCATGCAACTGTCCTGAGGGTCCAGCCCACTCAGGCTCCTCGGCACCTGGCCTTTGCTTCCCAAAGAGAGGTGGGTCCTGGGCAGCCTGCCCTGCTGGTCTCGGTCCACCAGCATCCTCTCCCAACCACTCCTGATGAGTCTCTCCTTGTAGGAAAGTGGAGAGGTCCATGGGTTCATGGTGGACCTGCCGAGCAGCCTGTTCATGATGGCGAAGGAGAGGGACGAGGTGGTGGAGCACAGGGTGCTCCTCATGGACATCAACAGCCAGACGATGTTCCAGGTAACACCCACACGCGTGGCCTGGTGGGGTGTCTCCACCATGCCAGGGGCTCCAGTGGTACAGGGAAGCAGGGATGCCACCCGGACTAGGGGATCAGTGCTCGCTCTGAGAAGATGCTTCAAAGATGATCTAGAAGCTTGATAGGGAAAGAGGCATGGGACCTCCTTCTTGGGGATTCTCATCTGCTTCATGCCCAGCAGCAATCCCTTCCCATGCTGCCATCACCTCCTCTTCTCCCACAGGATGAAAACAGCAGCCACATCCTGGGTGATAAGGTGATTGGCATCTCCCTGGTGGACACAGTGGTGGCCGACCTCTCTGATCCAGTGGTCCTCACTTTCTTCCACAACCAGCTGCCGGTAGGTGGGGAAACAGCCTCATCAAACCTGGTCCCACCAGGAATGGAGGGACAAGGAGGGCTCAGGTTCTGCCAGCTTAGAGAGCGGTCACAATCCAGCAGGTCTATAACCTTGGCTTACCTGTACCAGGTCTGCTATGTCTTCCGGAGCTGTATCGTGATCGTGGCTTCACTGTGTGCTGGTGGTGGTGCTGCCTGCTCCTGTGCAGGAGGTGCTGCTTTGCCTCCAGCAACAATCTGGTTGCAACAATCTTCTGCGCCTCCAGCACAATCTCCCAAGCTGGGGGACACTTTTTGTTAACAATCCTTTGGCTCATTCATGGCCCTGTCAGGCGCCTGCTCAAAGCTGAACCCCTTGTTTGAAAAAGGGGACCTGGGAGGAAATATCTGCTGCCAAGAGATATGTCTCTACCTGGAGCCTGCTGCCATGATACGAGATGGTTTGTCTCCCGAGACCATCTCACCTCCTGCCCCGTGTTCTTCCCCATCAAATGTGCTGGCTGGGCATCAAATCCACCACTGCATCCTGATCAGGGCCTGTGGTTTTGTCGTTGCAGAGGAACGTGACCCCGCTGTGCGTCTTCTGGCAGGAGGACCCCACCGGTGAGTGCTCCTGCACTTGGGTGTGAAGCTAGGCGCTGCCTTTGCAGGGTACTGCAGACCTGCTGGTAGGAGTGAAAGTCGCTCTGCACCTCCTTTCCTCACTCCAGCTCCATAAACCTTTCCCACGGGGTTGATTTCAGGTTTTCCCCTCTATAGCCAACCTAAGAGCTTTCTCCCTCCCTACAGATGAGTCTTGGTGCTGAGGGTGCTATCTGAGTGTGTGTGCTTGGCATGGGACAAGCTGGGACCTCCACTTTTGTCCTCCCCCCTGCCATGGACACCTTGCCCCAGATCCCCAGACCCGAAGCAGATGTTCCTGCTGCTCATCAGATGCTCTCCCTTTCTCTTGCGCAGCCAACTCTGGGAGCTGGGACAGCTATGGTTGTACAACAGCGACGAGGGGCAGCCAGACGGACTGCAGATGCAACCACCTCACCTACTTTGCCGTGTTGATGGTGGGTAGTGCCTTCCTGCAGCTCTCTGCATTATTCTCACTGGCTGTTTTTCCTCACTGTCTCTTGTTCATCCTTCTCCTCAGGTATCCTCCCCAGAAATCTCCTACATACACAGGGATTACCTAAGTATCATAACCTACATTGGCTGCCTGATCTCAGCTTTGGCATCCGTTTGCACCATCTTCTTCCTCTACTTCAGGTACGGTCACCCTACACTCCCCATCTGTGTCCTGTCCATTGCCACTACACCTGGGTGGGTGCAAGTTCTCCACACACAGTTGGTGGCCTGATAGAAGCATGATGAAGGGAGCCATGCTTGAAGAAAGCAGAGTTCTCCTCTCCAGAAACCACCCCCTTGGTCAGGTCTCCTGCAGGGCGCTCGAAAACACTGGCTGTTTTCAATTATTTTGGAAAATCAGCTTGGTGGTTGTTATGGATCTGGCAAGCAGAAGCCTGCAAAGATCTTTTCAACAGCCCAGTGGAGAACACTAATATCTTCTCCTGAGTCGTGTCACTGATACTACATGGATGACTCAGAGCTGAAATGATGTTGCTCCCTACCCACCATTGCCTAGACTTGAAATGCAAGGTCAGCTGCAGGGACCTGAATTTGCACATGTAATGGGTGGTCCCACGTGGGGGGTTAGGCTCTCCGCCCCTGACACCACCAGAGGGTCTTCTGGCTCTACTGGCGGGGGCAAGTTGCCCCATGCGGAGCTGTGGGATGTTGTGGGACACCAAGGATGCTGACCAGGTACAGTGGTGAGGCCTCCCTCCTCACTTCTCCAGAAGCAAGCAGCGAGACCAGATCATGAGCATGCGCATCCACATGAACCTGCTGGGGGCCATCTTCCTCCTGGACATCACCTTCCTCGTCTCCGAGCACTTGGCTTCCAGCAGCAGTGAGGCGATCTGCAGAGCCGGGGGGCTGTTCCTGCACTTCTCCCTCCTGAGCTGCCTCACCTGGATGGGCATCGAGGGCTACAACCTCTACCGGCTTGTGATTGAAGTCTTCAACGCCTACCATGACCACTTCCTTCTCAAGCTCTGCCTGGTGGGCTGGGGTGAGCATGGGGGAGGCAAAGGTGCCCTGAGGGCAGGGGCAATGGAGTAGAGGGGCATGTGGGTGGGTCTTTCCTACTGTATAGGGTGCTTGGATGGGGATGCAGACGTAGCTGTAGGGGAGCAGATATCTGAGAGCAGAGGGGTCTCTCTGTTGAGAGGTTCTGTGGAGAAGGAGACTCGGTGGCTGAGAGCAGAAGCTGGTGCGAGAGCCAAGGTGGGTCACCCTGAGGGTTGCCCAGCAAGGGAAGCATGTGAGAGCCACTGCTTGGGGTCTTTAAATAGTAATGGGATGCTCTCTTTCTGAAAGAGACATCCAGGACAGCCCAAAGAGATGGGCTGGATGCAGGAAGCACCCACTTATCTCTGCTGTGCTTTGGGCAGGAGGCTGCGGTAGGAAGATCTCCTGATCTTTTGTGGCCTAAAATTCCACAGCCCTGGGAGACCCATGGCTGGAGATGGTGCAGCACAGCTCACTCTTGGGCTGAGGCTTATACCAGGCACTCCTGTTGCATGCTACATCCTCAGTTCCCACTTGGGAGGGAGGACGTTGGTTTGTACTCTATATGGGGAGAAAAGGGAAACAAGTCCTTCCAGAAGGTCTGAGGGACAGGGACTGGAGTGGGTGCTTCATCCTGTTCTTAACACCTAGGACTCCCCTTCTTCTGCGTGACGCTGATCTTCCTGACTAGCTGGACGAACTACGGCCCCTTCTCCATTCCCGTCTATGAATCTGTTGGTGGCAAATCCACCAACGCAACCATGTAAGTCATAGGAAATGGGTTACCTGGTCCCTGGTCTTAGATAAAGTCAACTGGCTAAACCTTCACCGTGTCCTACTGGCTTTCCTTAGCTTACCTGTGGCTTTCTGGGGCTTTGTGCAAGGTGGTGGTGGGAGATCCCCTCTCCCTGTTTAACTAAGCTGGGCGCTTAGGGTTTACACCACACCTTCATGCTTCCCCCAACCCCTCTAACTCATGTCCCTGTGGGATGACACAGCATAACCCTCTGCCCTTTCCTCTCCCTCCAGATGCTGGATCACGAGCCCCCTGATCCATAACGTTGTGAACCTGGGTTTCTTCAGCCTGGTGTTCCTCTTTAACTTGGTCATGCTGGGGGCCATGGTCCGGGAGATCCTCCGGCAGAACAAGAAAGGCCACAAGCTCAAGCACGTCCTAGCCCTCTTTGGGCTGAGCGTCCTGTTGGGCATCCCCTGGGCACTGGTTTTCTTCTCCTTCACCTCTGGTGTCTTCCGCCTCGCCTCCCTCTACATCTTCACTATCATCAACTCCCTCCAAGGTGAGCCTGGGATGCTGGACTCTGCCGTGAGACACTGGGGCTTTCATGGGGTATTGGTGGGGTGGTGATGGGGTACAAAAGGAGCCGCCCCCGGTAGGCTGGCTGGTTCGCTCTCGGCTGCTGTTGGTCCTTAGAGGAGGTTTACTCACCCTTCCTCTCTTCTCTCACAGGTTTCCTTATCTTCATCTGGTACTGGACCATGGTGCTGCAGGCCAGAAAGTCTCCTGACTTGCAGAGCAGCTCCGACAGCGTCAAACTGCAGCCCAACAGCAGCCAGAGTCACCTCAGCTGAGCCCCGCAATGGCTGTGCCACGCCGTGCCGGGGCTCCCCCTGCGAAGG
The DNA here is from genome assembly GCA_011801015.1 of Ardeotis arabs. Lineage (NCBI taxonomy): Eukaryota > Metazoa > Chordata > Aves > Otidiformes > Otididae > Ardeotis > Ardeotis arabs. Next base: position 119,326 of record JAAGAY010148050.1, on the reverse strand, counting down.
ACGGCTGTGGGAAGGACCGACGCCGTCCGCTTTGCTACTGCATCTGCCTTGTAGGGCTGCTAGGAGCCCAGGGACCCGCAGCGGGGCTGCCCGCCCCGAGTCCCTCACTTCTGCTGGCCCCCTCCCTAACTTTCCCACCCTGCCTCATCCGGCCAGGCAGCAGCGCATCCCTCCACTTGGCATCCTTGGAGCAGGAGGGAGGGATGTTCGCCTGGGCAGTGAGGGCTGCAGAAAGTGGAAGGAGCAGGGACAAGGTCCCTGGTGCCTCCGGATGTCCCACCGCTTACCCCAAGGCCAGGGATGATGGGTGGGAAAGGCCCCATCTTCAGCCTTTGCTTGTGGTCACCGAGAGGGTCCTTCCCCAGTGAAGACAGAATAACTCTGCCCCTGCAACACCACCTAGCAACTGAAATAATCTATTTTTGTTATTTTGTTGGATGTATATTTTGGATGATGTAGAAGTTTAACGAGTGAGCCTGTGCACCAGGCTTGTGCCCATTAAAGTTGTTCCTGCTCGGAGTGTGGCTCGCTGGGGTCTCTCTGCTGGGCGTGTTCGCAGGCTCTCCGATGGGATCCATCCCTTGGATGGGGTTGTCCCATCCCTGGGGCAGGACCTGACGTTTCACCTTGTAGGATCCTGCTGAGCTGGGACTGGTGACAGCGCTCCCGGCAGAGCACTGGCAGCCCGGTGCCGTAGGGGTCGGGGTGATGGAGGGGGATGCCAGGCTTGGGAAGCTGCTGCGTTCTCTGAGGACCGTCACTTCCCAGCAAAGAGGGAGTCCAGTGGAGGACAAGAATCCAAAGAGGGAAGCCTTGCAAGATGGGAATTGCCTCCCTCGGTGGCTGTGAGGCCAGGCAGAGTGTGGCTCTCCTGGCTGTGCCGCTTGCAAGCGCAGCACTGCATCTTCCATCCCACCAGTTCCCCTCCTGGACGATGCTCTGCTTGCAGCTCATTCCCCTCTGCCCAGCTCCCAGCTGTTGGCCGGGGCAGGAGGACCTTGCCAGGAAGAGGGTGTTTCATCCCCGGCACCTCGCAGCGATGCCCAGCGGCATGCCTGGTTTTGGAGAGGGATGCTGCAACATACCACTGGGCTGTGGGGGCCATCGATGGAGGATTTGGCAGGATGAGGGGGAGAAGGGGAAAGAAAAAAGCCCTGAGTCAACGGGGGGAAGTGGCCAAGGGGCCACTGGCTCAGACAGTTATCGCCGTTGCTGTGAGCTGGCGCACGAGGTTTCTTGCCAACCCACAGGAAGGCATGAGGGGTTCCACAGAAGGGAAATGAAGACACAGACGTTGCCTCAGGAGCAGCCGCAAGCCCTGTGGGGAGCCCCGGGGAGGAGCAGAGCCACCAGAATGAGGGGAGCAGAGCTTCGTGGGATGGCCAGGGGCAGCCAAGAGACCTCACAAAGCAGCATGACCCTGCTCCTGGGCACCGTCCTGCTGCTCCTGCTGCTGCCCGGTGAGTGGGGGGTGAGGGGGACATGGGTACCCCTGGCATGGGGGGGATGCGTGGGCTTGGGGGGATAGGCTTTCTCATGGGAAAGTGTTGACCCAAAGACTGTGGCAGGGTTTCACCCCGAAATGTGGCTGGGCCAGAGGGAAGGGTCCCTCCTGGAGCGTGCAGAGCGCTGGCAGAGGCGAGTGGAGTAGGGGGTTTGCTGCTGGGGGCTATTTTAAAACTCCGGACCAGCAGCCCAGGGTCACTTCAGTGAGCCAGCTTGCGGGGCTGCACGGGGTGATGTGGCTTTGCCTCCACCAGCCCCAACGGCTATCCAGTTGCTTTTTGAAGCCCATGTAACAGCAGGGTTGCTCCTTTCCAACCTGGCAGCTGCCAGATCCTCCTGCCTCCCCCTTCCCCAGTGGGCAAAGGGAGGACTGACCCTAGATTTTGGCGTTTTCTCCCCATTTCTCTATGTGCTCTTCCAGACGCTGCCAGGGGACAGGAGAGCTGTGCTGGTGAGTGGTCCCCCCCATCCCTGCCCTTGCCCACGGCGCCTGCCCAGTGCCGTGGTGCCCAGCCGTCACCCCGCTCCCCTCATCCCCAGCTTTGGAGCGGGGTGACGAGCACCACTGGTGCTGCAACATAATGGTGGAGTCGGAGGAGCGAGGCAATGGGACCATCAGCCCTGACTTGCCCCAGCGCTGCTCGGAGCTGGGGCACTCCGGCAGCCCCGCTTGCACCTGCCTGCGGGAGCGCTGGCTCAGGTAGTGGGCAGGGGTGGCTGTAGCGGGGTTTGGGGGCTCAGGCCCCCACATTCCCTGGTCCCACAGCCCTCCTGCCCCACAGGCTGCTGCAGTCGGCAGAGTTGGCCCTGCACAACAGGCTGGCTTGGCTGAAGGTGCTGCTCCTCAACGTCAGCAGGGCCATCACCCACAATGTCCTTGTCACCTTTTCCCCCACGGAGGTAAGACATGCCCCTCTCTCTTCCTTGGAAGGTGTGGGGCCTTCCAAGCATCCCTCAGCCCCTGCCCCGGGGCTTGGTATGTCATGGCGTGCCCTTCTTCCACCCTGCTGCACTGTTGCGTAGTGGACCCACGTCAGCTTTAGCATCCTTTGGCAAGGAGTGACGTGAACTGGTGCTTAAGAGGGAAGCACCTACAGGAACTTGTGAGACCTTGCACCTCCTGCTCAGCCCTAGGCTCTCCCACTCTCTGGATGTCCCAGGGGACCATGACCCGTGGTTCTCCTGGCAGCTGCCTCTTCACTGCTGGGTGCTGGGGATGAGATTCTCCCTTCTGCCCCTCGGGCTCCTGCCAATGTTGCTGAGCAAAATCCACCTGGGGAAGGGATGAATTTGTGCCTGGAGCAAGGCTGGTGGGTCCTGAGCTGAGGGGTGACGCTGCTAGCAAGCAAGCCCCACCACTGTTCTCTGCTGCAGGGCCCTAGGATGCTGAACACGACGGAGAAGGGGAAGGCTGGCAAAATCCAGCTTCCCAGGGAGATATTCCAGTCCCTCGGCAGCCAGACAGCGCATGTGGTGGTGACAGTCCTCAATGTCCAGCAGCTTGGCATGTTCAAGGTGTGAGCTGGCGTTGCTGGCATGTCTTCAGTCATTTGTGCTCACTATGTGCCAGCTCATCTCAGTCAACATTGCCCCCATGCAGGAGGTCAACCACACAGGGCAGGTCCTGGACAACACCGTGGTGGGCATCACAGTCGGAGAGATGAGCATCTCCGGGCTGCAGGACCCTGTGCAGCTCACCTTTGCTCATGGGCAGCTGCCCCGTGTAAGCCAGCCGAGCCCTCCTTCCATCTCTCCTCTGATGCCCCTCACCGTGGCGTCAGCTGATGCTGCTCTCCTCCCTTGCAGGATGTCACTCCGCAGTGTGTCTTCTGGGATCTCAGCAAAGGTACGGTCCTTGGCGGGGCCAGGCGTGGCGCCGGGTGTGGGTGCTGTGCCCGGCGCTCATGGCCATCGTCCTGTGTCTGGTGCAGGGCAGGCAGGAGGCTGGAGCAGCAGTGGATGTGTCACACAGCCCGGGGAGAAGGGGACAGTCTGCTCCTGTGACCATCTCACCTTCTTCACCCTCCTCCTGGTGACAATCCTACTCCCCGTGTCTCCTGCTCATACCCCAGCCGCGCTGCCCGCCCCACCTCGGTGGCCCCTCGGGTGTCACGAGTAGCTGCACAGGGACAGTTACAGCTGCTCCCAAGCAAGCTCAGGTCCCAAAATCAAGCCCAGCCCCAGCTCAGGAGGGCAGCAACAGCTCATCAGAGTGGGTACAGGGTGGAAATGGCCGCCAGCCTCGCACAGGCTCTGGAGCAGTGAGGCTTGGGGTCCTGTCCCTTGGTGGAGGTTCCCAGTGGGATACTCACAGTGGTCGACCATAGCCTTCACTCACCCCTCACCCCACCCCAGGGAGCATCTCCTCTGCGCCTCCACCACCCCACTCCCCTCAAAGGCCTTCTGGAGGGACAGACTAGGGGCTTGCATGGGGTCTCTGCAGCTGCAGTCAGGTTTTCCAGGTCAGTCCAGGGCCGCTCTAACCCAAAGTGCACATGTTTGGCAGAACCCAGCTCTGGACAGGTCTACGGCACGAACCTTGATGGCCGTTGCCACTGCTGGCTGTGCAGTGGCCATGGCTTTCTCAGTTTTCACCATTGCCCTCTGCATCTTCTTAAGGTAGGATGTGCCAGCAGCTCCCTGGGGAATTGTCAGGCTGGGAGAGATGTGGGGCAATTCCGGTGCCTCTGCATGAACCTGCTGTGATATGGCATGGGGCCCTGCTCGGCTGTGACTCTTGCCTTTTCTCCTCCCTCTGGGGACACTCAGGTGCAGGTTCAGGTCCGAGGAGACCCTCCGCATCAACCTGGGGCTGCACATGAACCTCGTGGGCAGCCTGCTCCTCCTCAACCTGGCCTTCCTGCTCAACAGTGGGCTTGCCGACCGGACCCAGCCAGGGACCTGCAAGGCCCTGGGGGGGCTCACCCACTACTGCCTGCTCTGCTGCTTCACCTGGATGGCGCTGGAGGGCTGCCACCTCTACCTCCTCTTCGTCAAGGTCCTCGGCACCTACATCCACCACTACCTGGCGAAGCTGTGCCTGCTGGGCTGGGGTGAGCACTGCCAGCCTGGGCGAGAGCCGAGGGGAGAGGAGAGCAGTGGGTTACAACCGGAGGGGGAAAAGGGTGATGCTGTGATGGGCAGAGAGCAAGCAAGCCCCTGTCCTGCCTGCAGCTCTTCCAGATGCCGTGGTCAGGGACGGGAAGTGTCTTATATGAGCTCAGTGCACCAAATTCAGGGCAGCACCAGCTCGCACCCTCCATCCTGCTGGGGACCTGCCTCCTGCTCATCAAGCAGGTGATGTCCTCTGGGGTCTTCATTCCCCCATTGCCAGCCCTCCATGGGCACCCTGGGCGACACTGGAGCAGGTGATGCCACAGAGAGGTTAGGGGACAGCTTGAGCCCTGCCACTCAGCACTGTCCTTCCCTCTCCACGTGTCCCAGCAGCAACTGTTGTGCTCCTGGCACTTGTGCAACCTCAGTGGGTCCCTAAGCCCCATCTTCCCTGAGGTCAGCACATCCAGAGACCCCAAGCTTCACCCACCACTTGCCTTTCTGGCCTCCTCCACCTGTCTCCCTTGTTCTTCCAGGCTTCCCTGCTCTCGTGGTGGGGGTGGCAGGAGCCATCGGCAGCTACGGAGAATACAACATCCAGACCGTGGACCACCAGGTCATAGCCCACCTGTGCGTACACCACCACCCACAGGGCTTAGGTGGCCCTTTGGCACGGGGAGCGGTAACTCTGTGCTGCTGACAGCATGGTGGCGGGGGGTTGTGCTTTCTGTTGCACTTCTGCTTCTCTAACTATGATTACAACACAGCGGCTTCCTACAGCTGTGGTAACCACCACCACCTCCTCTCATGCCAAGCCTCCTCAGTCACGCCTGCAGGCCTCCAGGCCATGGAGGGACATCCAAAACCCACCTAGAGCTTCCCCAGGCTCTCTCCCAGCTGAGCAACCCAAGGGCAGCGGATCTGCACCACTCTCCCCCCTGCTTCACCCCGGCCTTGGAAAACCTCACCAGCATGAGGGTGTCCCTGCATCCCCAAAGACTTCCCCGTGGGGAGGCTTCCATCGGTGCTGCCGGGGCTAGCAGAGCCACTGGAGGCACCGTGGTTGTCTCTTTTCAGGTGCTGGATCACTTCCAAATATCTCTTGGTCCACTACATCACCAACTGCAGCTACTTTGCCCTCATCTTCCTCTTCAACATGGCTATCTTCGGGGTGGTGACACAGAAGAGCTGCTGCCTGCAGGGCACAGGGGTGGTGCAGGAGAACCGCAAGGCCTGGAAGGTGGTCCTGGTGGCGATGGGACTCTTCTGCCTGCTGGGAGCCACCTGGACCCTGGCGTTCCTCACCTACGGCACCTCCTCTGCGCCCATGCTCTACCTCTTCACCATCCTCAACTCCCTCCAAGGTCAGGACCAGCTCTGAGATGGGCTCCTTGGGCTTGGGTGGGGAAGATGGAGGAGGCAGAAGCCAGCCTGGCAGTGGGTTGACCAGAGGTCCCAAGGCACCAGCACCTTTCCTACACTATCATCCCCTTCCTTTTGGTGGGGCATGTCAAGCAGCAGACCCCAGCCACTGGCGTGGAGCTGGTCATGGCTCCCAACCATATCCACTCCACTGGGGATGGTTTTCCTGCAGGGAAGCCGTTCCTTAGCAGAGGAACAGGGGCATTATTCATCCAGGGCATTTCCCAGTCAAATGGTTCACCTGAAGCATGGAGAGACCCTCCTGCGTGAGCAGGAGCAAGCTGGGGAATCCCTTAGAAGTGGCAGGGAAATGCCGGCAGCATCCCGGCAGGATGCTTCCAACCATCTCCTGCTGCTGCTGCTGAGTGTCTGCCTTCCTTTCCCTGCAGGAATCTTCATATTCATCTGGTTGGTTGTTCTCTACTACCCGAAGACAAAGGAGACCACTGGTTCCCTCTCCCACATCATCAAACCTGACAAAACCCCCACAGTCTCCCAGGACTAGCCGGTCAGACCTCCCTCCCAGCCTGGGCATGCACTTGCTGAGAGCAAGTTTCGATCCCAGCAGATACAGATTTCCCACGGAGGATGAGGACTCAGTTTACCGTGCCTCAGTTTACCCTTCAGTGGGCATGATTGACCTTAGCAGGGCTCTTGGTTTTGGCTCTTTCGTTCCCAGTGGCCTGCGTTGGGCAAGGAGCTCTGGAGACGTCCCTTCTGCCGAAGTCCCTCCAGGCTGCAGCACCCCCATGGTCTCAAAGTGCCCCTGCTCTCATTCCCCAGGGGCTCTTGTGGGGGCGAGGAGTGATGCCATGAACCCACTGCCTTCAGCCAGGATGGATCCACCCCCTTTTCGCTAGAAACGGCCTTTGGTACTGGACCAGCCTGGTGGTGGGTTTTCCTGCTGCTGGAGGTGGGAGGATTGACTTGCTCCAGCCCAGGTTCAGGAGGTTCAGGTCTGGGAATTAGCAAAAAAAGAGAAATCCCACGAGCTTCTTTGCAATATATCCTTTCCAAATGGACTGGTGCCAAGCTTGTTGGGCAGGGATCTGCTGGACATCCCTCCCACAAGACATCCTCTGGGGCCAGCAACAATTTCTGCGAGGACACCGTGCTTCCGCCGAATGTACCCACAAAGCCACCCCGCAGGGAGAACACTCATCTGCTCCGTATCTGTGTTTCATCTCTGCCAGCTGCCTGAGCGCTGTGGGTTTAGTCTTTGATGCTTACGATGTTGTGTGTTATTTGCTTTATACTCAGGATGTATCGATGGGCAAAAATCTTGCTGGCTATGCATCATGAATGAAAGGAGAAATCTGTCATGAGTGAAGGAAGAAATCTGTACAAACTGGTGTATACACACGTGTGTGCACACACAGAGCAGCCCTTTCTCTGCTAATGCTGCATCTGCATCACACAGAACCACACCAAATGCAGCTTTGGTGGGCAGGTATCTAGTGTGGGACCTCCATCTCCCCCACGCCTGGGTGAGGCTCTGGGGAGGAGGAAAGCAGGAGGAGGGAACCTCCCATCCCTCTCCTGCACTTCAGGTTTCTGGAAATTCATTCTCTACAGATGAGATCATTTTAGAAATGCCTCGATCCCCTGCTCTGCGCAGTGGGGTCTACCCCTGCCAAAAACAACCTCCTGCCCTGGATAAGGAAGACTCTGGGCAAAACAGCCTAGTTACTCCCTCTCCTCTCCACAATCTCTAGGCCAAGCCCAGAGGCAGGACTTGCTGCTACTGGATCCTGCAGAGCACAGGAGCATGCCCTCACCTGCTTTTATGCCAGAGCTGCTCCTGCACACCAATTTTCCAGAGTACATGTTTCAAGTCTAGAGAGTGTGGGCCAGGAGGGGATGAGAAGGTCCTAGGGATGCTGCAGGGAACAGAAACACTTTGATGTGACTCATCCTTCAAGCACGGTTTGCATCCAACCATTGCCTCCTTCCCAAACACCCCTTCTAAAGAAACAGACAAAAGCCTCTCTGCTACTGCCAGATTTATTGGGAAACAGCTGTTTTCTACGCCGTTCGCCGCCTCACACTGCTGGCTGCAGCAGCCACAGTGAGGACACCAAGTGCACACAGCAGGATGAGGGCCCCGGGGAGCCATGGGTTGGGTCCTGCCAAAGAGGAGAAAGGTGGGTTACACATCTGGGTCCCCGAAGCCAGCACTGAGCCCTGGCATGGCATCTCCTGGCTGGGGGCAGGTTTGGGGGAGGTCAGCTCCTGTGAAGGGTAAGAGCCACCAGAGCTGGGGGTGCTTCGGGGCCCTGAGGACACTAACAGGACTTGGTCATCCCAGCTGGCCTCACCTAGGGCCTTCACCCACACCCACTGGCCAGGGACTCCGTTTAGCTTGGCATTCATGCCTGGTCTGAGCTATGCTTGGCCCCAGCCCTGGTTCTGGACCTCTTTGGAACCCCTGGATTGGCCCTGGTGCTGAGAAGGAGCCTGCCTTGCTGGGTTGATGCATGAAAACTCAGCCTTCCTTGCCTGGGGTGCTGCACCAACAGCCTCTTGGCTCCTGGTCCCTTCCCACCCAGCTCCCCTGCTCAGCCCAACCTGTGCCTGGTACGGAGCTGCTCATGCAGAGCTAACCTGTCTGTGCTGGTTTGGCTTCTGGAGCATGCTGCACATGGCCATGGCACCTGAAAGACTCCACACTTCTGTGCAGGGCAGTGATTTTAGCAGCCCTTTTTAATAACCTGGCACTGCCTAGACAGTTGCAAGGGTCTGTGAGCTGGTCCTGCCCTCCCAGGAGGGACATACGTACCCCCTGGGTCCTGTTCGTCAGTCCTGGAATGGTGGGTCTCTGCTCCCAAGGAGGGAGCAGCCAGTAGATGGATGGGCCCATAGGAGACAATCTTATTGTAGTCATCCGCCAGAGTCCGCTTGCTTCTCCAGTGCCTGGGGCATTGCTGTCAACAAAGCCAAGGGAAGGGTGATGAGACCAGAGTGCAGGGAAGGAGCCCGCTCCAGGTGACAGGAGCTGTCCTGGTGGTCTCCCCCAGAGAGGCACAGTTGGGGCTGCAGCCTGGGAGCAGGCAAGACCCCAGAGCATGAGAGGAGCTGGTTCCTGAAGGACTTAAGCCTGCGCTGTTTATCATCTTTGTCAGCAACATGAACAATGGGATTGAGCGCACCCTCAGCAAGTTTGCCAAAGACACCAAGCTGTGTGGTGCCGTCGACACGCTGGAGGGGAGGGATGCCAGCCAGAGGCACTTTGGCAGGCTGGAGAGGTGGGCTCGTGAGAACCTCAAGAAGTTCAGCCAGGCCAAGTCCAAGGTCCTGCACAGGGGTTGGGGCAATTCCAAGCACAAATACAGACTGGGTGAAGAATGGATTGAGAGAAGCCTTGAGGAGAAGGACTTGGGAGTAATGGTGGATGAGAAGCTAAATATGAGCTGGCAATGCGCGCTTGCAGCCCAGAAAGCCAACCACACTCTGGGCTGCATCAGAAGTGCAGCCAGCAGGTCAAGGGAGGTGATTCTCCCCGTCTACTCTGCCCTTGTGAGACCCCACCTGGAGTACTACATCCAGCTCTGCAGCCCCCAACATAAGAAGGATGTGGACCTGTTGGAACTTTAAGGTCCCTTCCAACCCAAACCATTCTATGATTCTATGATAAACCTCTCCTCCCGCAAATTCTCAACAGAAAGAGGGAAAACAGGAAGGAGCTCTCTGGAGGGTTGAAGCCCTTGTACCTTTAGTTCAGGGTGCTGGGGTGAGCTCATGCTGCTAGGAGGTGTTTATTGTGCCGAGGGACCCAAAACCACAGAGGAGACCCTTCTCCAAACAGCAGGCCAAGAGAAAGGAGGTCCCCCTGCCCATCCAGGGCATGGTGCAGACCACTGGGAGACCTCACCTTGGCACAGGGCTCCGGGCTGTTGGGAAGACAGAGCCGGACACGGCAGTGCAGGAACACCTCGGGGTAACCAACAAACTGAAACATCTGGAAGCTGAACTTGGCAGTAGTGCTCTCTCCAATGGCATTCAGGTATGTCACTGTCTCGTCATGGGGACATCTGGGAAAAGATGGCTGAGTTAGCAGGTGGCAAATGACACCGGAGCAACAGGGACCTTAGCACCCAGCACAGATACAATTGTGCTCATGGTGCAAGAAGGCCAGATGCCCTAGGGGCACTTCACTCACCCCTTCTCAATGAGCTCGTGCCGCACGTCCTGGTAGGGATCAGCGCTTGGTGTGGCCCAGCAGTCCTCAACGCTCAGCAGGAAGTACTTAACCTGGTGCTGTCCTTCTATCTTCAGCTGGACATAAAGCGTGTCCGTGACAGAGATGGCTGCGGTCGGCAGGTGATAGGGCTGGCGGTAGGAGGAGGTCTTGTACAGTCTCATGCTGACATTGAAGTGTCCTTCTCTGACCACAAACTGCACCAGCCTGAGAAGCGAGGAGGAGAGCTCATGGGCAGAACAAGAAGGCAGGAAGGACATAGCACAATTCAGGCCACCGGTGCAGATGCACTGACTGTGGATGTGCCTCTGCTCCTGGGTGGAGCCTCATGAGAGCCAGCCCTGAGCTGCTGCCCAGTTGGTATGTCCATGCCATGGGTGGACAGAGGCAAGGAGCTCCAGAGGTTGCCACTGACTGGCGGGCCCGTGACGGCTACAAGAAAGGCAACCCAGGGGGGTCCTAACCTGCACCTCTATAGGGGCCTGGTGGGGGCAACTTCCAGTTCCCACCCTTTATATTTTGGCTAGTTAGTTTCAAGCAGTGAGGATAGGAGAAAGGTAGATTGTGCATGCCCATCTTTGGCTCTGTCACGGGTCCAAATCTTGTGTTGAAAAACCATGTTGGGAAAAGAAGGGGAGGCACCCTGATGTGGCATTGCTCTCAGAGCTCTCTAGTGGCTCCCCGGCGCCTCTGCAGATCACCTCATTGAAGGCATCTATTTTTCTGCAACCTCACAGATACCATGTCAGCAGCAAGGTTAAGAGGGACCACTCACTTGTCAACAGCAGTGAGAGCGAAGGGCAGTTTCACCACCTGCTCGTAGGCGTAGATGCAGGAGAAATGCACCTCCAGCTGAAAACTACGGGAGATCACGCCCCTGCGCACTTCCCGCTCCGACTCAATGACGTTAGAGTAGGACACGTGGGAGCTGTTTTGCTGGAACAACACAGAAACCAAGTCTCCAGATCACATTTAAGTCCATACACAAAGCTCTAAGCTCCAGTTCAGATGGTGCAACTCAGCTGTAGCTGCTCCAGGCCTGCTGGGTGTCTGCTGGGGTTTTTGCTCAAGCCCCATGTCCAGGGGCTACTGGTAACCATCACCGGAGTAGGCAGGAGTCAGCATACTGACCACAGGTGAAGGCCCTCCTGTGCAATGTAGGGCTGGAGCACCAGTTCCTCTGCACCCTCTCTGACCCATGAATCAAGTGAGGGACCAAGGGCTGTAGAGCTCAGAGGACGCTGCCAGAAAGCCAAGGGCTGTCATCAGTTAGTAAAGAGCACACTGAGCCTTCCATTCTCTACTGAATAAGACAAGATGTGCTGCCAGTAGGGGTTTGCTGGAGGCAGAAGAGCTTTCTGGCAGTCCCTAGGGAAGCCTTCCAAGGGGAAGGAGAACGTTACAGCACCCAGATACAGAAGGAAAAGCCTCCAGAGCTCCCTCTTCCTGTCTCCACTCAGCATGTCTGCTCCTCTCATGGCTTCAGAGCTATGCAGAGATGCTCTGCTGGATCCTCACCTGAATTATTGATCCACAGGCAGTGTGGTTTTCACCTGTGAGAGTGGCTGCAAAAAACAGCTCACCCTCTTCTTCCCTTTCTGAGACCTTGCATGCCTGGTTCTTCAAGTGGACAAGCTCCCGGGGGATTTTCAAGAGTTCAAACACCTCCTTTCTCACCATCATCTTCATGTGCTCTTCCTCACAGGCCAACTTCAGTACCACATCTGGGGGAAAAAGCCATCTGCAATAGCAATAAGGAAGAGGCCTGAAGGAGCCCTAGGTCAGCTATGGCTGACAGTCCCACCGAACTCAACAGACCCTCATCCCTGTCTTGTTGGAGGTTGTTGGTAGGGCTCTTCAGAGACACTGGGCAAAAGACAAACTTTTGGGAATGTGTAGAAGTTAACGTGAGTCAGTCATTTGTACTGGTTGCCTAAGACCTGTGGCGAGACTGCGAGGCAGCTGTGCTCCGCAGCATGCTCTGCTGCCCTGGCGCAGCTACACCACGGCATAGCTTCTTGACAGCCAAGGAATTCCTTCTTACAAGGAACAAAGAGTTTTAGGGAGGAGGGAAACAGCTTGTGACTAGGTCTTGTACCAACGTGTAGTCAGGACACGGGACAGGGGTCACCTGAAGCAGGAGCTCCTGGAGACTGCAGTGGAGAGCAGTGGTAACAACAGCGCACCGTGCCCATCACCCTTCCCTCTGGTGCCCCTGGACAGACTGGGGACGGCTCACCAGCATCGCCAGCCCTACCTTGGCAGAATGCCCCCATGAAGCCTGGTTTGCAGCTGCAAACTGGTCTGTCCTCCGTCACCTGGCAGTCCCCCTGGTACTGGCACGGGTTTGGCAGGCAGGCATCTGGGCTCCTCTTGAGCCGGAGGGCAACCGCTCGCCTCAGAGTCTGTGGGCTCGCCAGCTCACCTGCAGCAAAGAAAAGGTGAGTAAACTGAATCACAGCAAGAATATCTCCTCTGCAAGAGATGTGAAAGCAAATTTGCCCCACGGAATGAAGCTTTGCCCAGCTCACAAGGGCTGAGAGCACTTAGAGCCAGAGCAGGCACACCCAAGAAAGAACCTGCCACCTCAGCTTGCCTGGGAGGATGTGACTGGGAGACCTCCTCAGCACGGCCCTAATCTGGATCAGAGCTATGGAGCCTGCCACCAGCTAGCAAGGAGAGTGGTGGCATGTCACAGCACCTGTGCCCATCTCCACGGGTTATATACCATCTGTGGCTGGGTTGGAGAGCCTGAAGTTTCTGCCTGTTTTGCCGGCTCTTGCACCCCAGTTCCTGTCCCCCCTGAGCCCTGCTCTGTTGTCCCCCCTTAGCAGCCTTCATCAGTGCCCTGAATGAGGAACCTGGACATGGATCAGGTGAGGGTTTGACCTCTCCTTTCCATACTACCCATCTGTGACCTAGCAGGGACCGTGTACAGGGACACTCACTCTTGTTGCCGTCGCACCCAGCCAGGCAGAGGGCAGAGACCAGCAGCAAACACCTCACAGTCCTTTCCTGTAAAAACAAGCAGGCTCTGGGTAATTCAGGTTTTTAGCATGCTCACTGGAGATGTTTGCAGTCATTCAGAAAGAGCCAACCCTCAAGCACGGGTGCTGTAATTTCTGTACTATATTTCCTCCAAAACCGCTAAGTTCAATGACACAAAGTCATTTCCTATCCTAAAGGGCAAGACCAGCAACATCCCCCCGCCACCCTGCCAGGCTAAGACAAGGGTCAAATACTGTCCTGAATTTAGGACTATTCCAGAAAGATGAGGTGGGAGAAACCAAACCTCAGACCCGCAGGGATGTGCCAACAGTGATAAAGGCACATTTCAGTAAGAACAGAACTTTGACTAAAACTGCACAGCTGAGGCATCAGTCCACGCTTCCCGAAGAGGAAAGGAGTTTCCCTTTTCCCACTGCAGCTCTTTTGAAGAGCTGGGATTTGCAAAAGGATCCTTGCTTTTCCAGTAACCCATATCCATAACAAGGAGACAATGGGATTAAAAAACCCCCAAAGCCTTGAACACAACTAAAATTAATTCCACAAAGCCACAGATTAAGTCGATCTCCTCTGTTGGTACAGATAATGGGTTTCTTTAGGGAAAGTAATGGCACGGTGCTGGATGAGCCCTGGACACTGAGTCTCCTTATCAGAGATGTGGCTATGAGTCAGCTGGTGCCCGTGGCTGGAACGATGCTCTGCCATCCCCGTGCCCTGCAGGGCAAAGCCAATGCCAAAAGCCCTACTCTGGTCTGGCAGCACATCACGTACCCCTTCCACCCAACCCCAAGTGGCTGTCACCACTAGACCGCTGGACGAGGAGGGTTTATTCCTCACTTTGCTCTATGCTCGCTGCAACAGTCCTGAGAGGTCCCACTAGCATCAAGATCTCATCTTGTTCTCATCGCACTTACCATCGCCAGGCCGCTCTATGCTCCTTCACCCACCACGGCCCTGGGTCACTCTCGTGCTCCCCACCGCGTGCCTTATATCGCCTTCCGGCAGCTCATCCTTCTCCCCCACGCAAACATGCTGCCTCCGTGATTGCACAAGAGCCAGCTTAGCATCCTTCGGCCGTGGCTGGGGAGGAAAGGACTCTGCGAAAGCCCACCCTCCGGCACGGACGGTCCTCCCGATTAGCCGATGGCTTGTGAACACTGACCCAATTCATGGCCCTGATGAGATCTCAAACAGGGGGAGTATCTACCAAATCTCTGGGAATCTGGAGTTTTGTGCATCCAACTGGTTTTGTGGTACCTGCTTTTGACGCAGGAATAACAACAGATACCACAGCGGCACACGCGAAGGCCAGATAACTGCGCGTACTGAATGCACACAGTTTCGCAACCACAACGTACATTTGCTTTGGCTGTTTTTTTAATGACTTCTGACATCTACGATCTGGTGAGAGGTACTGGTGAGAGATGGAGGGATGAAGGCTTGGTCCTGTTATACTTTGTTTGGGAAAGAGTAACCTGCTGCAAACAGCAGTATATCACTCAAAGTGATGCTTCTTGATACGCGTTGGCTGTACTTTGTGCATCCTCAGAGCTTTAATTGCTACAGTCACTATAACACAGCCGCAAATGTGAACATCCATCCATCCATCCAGTTTTTTTCCTAACCACAATGAAAAACAGAAAACAAAAGTCTTTAGCACCTGATCCTGCTTACAGCCTAACGAACTACCAATTAAAAAAGAAAAAGGCCTCCTACTATCCCTTGCTGCCAGCTTTTGAGTGAGAATCTCTGCTTTCCATTATGTGTTTTACAAAGCAATTAACTGGGGCAGAAGTCTGCACAGACTTGCTTAGGGATGCAAAGGCAGCGCAGCCCGCCGCAGGCTTAGAAAGCAACAAAAGGGTAAGGAATGGAGAGGAGGCTTTTGTTGTTTGGTTGGGTTTTTTTAAGGGAGTGAAACTGGTGAGTTTAAGAGCAGGCTTGCAGTCTCCCAGGGGCTGGTGGCAAAGCCATCCTGGTGGGCAGTGTTTGGCTGCTTCCCTCTCGTTTTGCCCAAAAATCTTCTGGTCTGGACGGAGGGGGGCTGCCACCAGAAAGGTGCCCTCTCCCCAGAGTGGCTGCAGGAGCTTTCAGCCAGAGAAACGCTCAGGCCAGCGGCCGGGAGAGCTGAGGCAGCCGAGGGGGTGTGGGATGGGCACCTGAGGAACCCCCGGGGGTGTGGGGGCGGCCCGGGGGTGGCCTGTGGCTTGCCCGCAGTGGTGGGAGGCCTGCCGGGGGGGGCTGCCCCGAGGGTAGGGCCGGGGGGAGGCCCGGGAGAGGCCGCAGGCCCCCGCCACGGCCCCAGGCCACAGAGCGGCGGGCGTTGCCATGGTGCGCGGGCCCGGCGGCAGCGGGGAGGCGGAGGCGGTGAGGCCGGGGGAGGCGGCGGGAGGGCAGGGGGGCCGCAGCTGCAGCCGAGCTGGCCTTGGGAGCCGCGGGGGTGCCGGGGTGGTGCGGAGCGGAGGCCGGGGAGCAGTGCTGGGCCCCGGGACACCCCCCGTCCCACTGGCTCCTGCCCCCCCCCCC